>PVKH010028982.1:0-12739 GCA_004027955.1 Chaetophractus vellerosus | reverse complement strand
GTAATAAAAAAAAAAACAAAAAAAACTCCCCTGCCATGTCTTTTCTCAACGTCCTAGTGACATGGCCCAATAAAAGCCTTAATCATAATTTAATCAAGTAAGAGTGAAACCTCTGAATCCAATACAATCTAATATACACAGAGGAACAGACCAATTTACAAACATAATCCAATATCTATTTTTGGAATTCATAAATAATACCAAACTGCTACAGGAGGTGTATTTTATCTTTTTAATATTGACTTATAAGAGTTATTTATGAATTCTAGACACAAGTGTTTTGTCAGATATAATTGGGAATCTTTTCTGAATCTGTGAATTGGCCTATTCATTTAAATGGTGTCTGTTGAAGAATAGAAGTTCTTAATTTTGATGAAGTTCAAGTAATCATTAATTTCTTTAATTTTAGTGATAATTTCATTATTATAGCATTATATTCAGTCTTTTTGTTGTTGTTGTTGTTGTTACATATCCCCCTCTTTCTGCTTGCTCTTGCTGTGTTCATTTCTGTGTCTGCTTTGTTTCCCCCCATTGCGGCGATGCGCTGAGTCAGCTCACCGCACAGGTGGCTTGCCCCGCTCACGGGCGGCTCTGTTCTGCTCGTGGGCAGCTCTGCTGTGTTCGTGGGTGACTTGCCCTGTCTGTGGTGGCTTTGCCCTGCCCATGGCGGCTTTTTTGCCCCGCCCACGGTGGCTTGCCCTCTGAAGGCGGTCTGCCTGCTCGGAGAGGCCCCGGGAACCGAACCTGTGGCCTCCCATGTGGTGAACCGGTGGCCTATCCACTGGGCTACAGCCGGCCCCATATATTCAATCTTGAAGTCAGACTGTGTACATTCTCCAACTTTGTTCTTATTTTTTAACCTTGTTTTGGCTATTCTAGGTACTTTGATTTTCCATATAAATTTTAGAATTCTCATAGAAATTATAGAAGCTGATTCCAAAGCTAGGAAAATGAAGTCCACACAGGCCCCAAGATAAAGGAAGAGGATCATGAACTAACTAAAGCACAGCAAGTGCAGATCAGCGAAAAGGATTCTGTGGAATTAGTAGGAGAGACACTATGTAATGATGATGACATTTTAATCTCCAAGGGATTTAGTTAGAATTTAGTCATTTTACTGTGCAGACACTAAGGCCTGCTGGCTCTTTCCACCCCCTGTTTCTCTGCAGCATCTTCAGCCCACAGAGCTCCTGGGACCTGCTGTATGCTCACCCTCTCCTGGACCCAGGGAGTCCCCACAGAGCCTTCCAAGGGCTCTGTGGGATAAAAAGAAAGAGCTGGAAGAGTGAGATGTGAGAGCACAGTGGAAGGGAATATTGCTCCTGTTCCAATCCATATGTAAAATCTCTTTTTTCCACACCAAGTGTTCTCCCTGTGACAGGTTTTACCAGCTCACTTAAATCTTTTTGAGTACCTGCTTTGTGTTAGGCACTGTTCTAGGTAGGCGAGCTATACCAGTGAACAAAACTGAAGAAAATATCTCCTTCTGGAGCTACATTATAGTGGGGAGAAATAGAAAATAAAAAATAAATGCCAGAAATAAGTAGAATGTTGGCAAGTGATGAGTGCCCTGGAAAAAGAGTGGAGCAGGGTTTTAGGTCTATAGGGAATTGGAAAGGGGAACATTGCGAGTTTAAATCGAGCAATCAGCACTAAGTCTCATTGGGAGGATCCCATCTGAGCACTGATTTTGTGGAGGTGAGAGAGTTACCCCTGAGGATGACTGGAGGAGGATGTGCAGCTAGAAGGAGCAGCCAGTGCCTGACGTTGGAGGCTGGTGCGGCAGGATGTGGCGTGGGGAGGAGGTGCTCAGAGCAGAAGTGCTGGGGTCAGAGCCTGTGGCCCTTATGGAAAGTTTGGGCCTGGGCAAGTGGTAGGATGGGGGGGGGGCAACCATTGAGATAAGGAAGACTATAAAGCAGCAGGATTTTCTTAGAAGCGGAGAGGTGAGGTATGGCAGGAGTTCAACTTTGGCAGTATAGATTCTTTGTTAATTCCAGTTTGTCCTTGAATATATACTAGTTTTGTTAATTGGAGGGATATTTGGGTGAAGGCAAAAAGGAGGATAGAGGGGAGGAATCTTGAGCACCCCTAGAGTTTGGAGTGTGACAAAGAAGGATCAAAGAGATTAAGTGATTTGCCCAAGATGATACAGTAAGTTGCTGGATGAGCTGGGCCCAGAGTGGGCTCCCCAGGTGCCGGCCAGGACTTGTATCGCCACACCAATTCTGCCCCCACCAAAGGCTCTGAAAACATTTTCACAAGGGATAATGGAAGTGAAGTGGCATTGGAAATATTCTCTGATGAAATGGGAAATAAATCATTTCTCCCCTGCTTATTCTTGTGAGATTTACTGAATGGAATCTGACCTCACTTAAAATTATATGTTTAATGTGACAAAAAATTTCCTGGTAATACCAGGTCATAGGCAGCTCTTAAGTTAAGATATTTATATCTTGCACCGAACTATGAAGCCAGCCAAGATAAATGAATGATCCTCACAAAAAAAGCTTCTAAGTTAGGAAATATTTGAGCGTCACTTTCCAAATGCCACCAGCTGGCTGGTGTTCTGGCAATAATTTATATATATATAATATATTATATATATATATAGTGAAAATATCAAAGAAGAAGATCATAAATAGGGAAATGCAAGATTTCACAACAGAAACCCCAAAGTCAGTAATAAAAATGGACAAATTTCTTTAGATTCTACTACATAAATTTTGAAAATTAAGAAGAGTTACGAGAAGTCTTAAAAAGAGGGTGTCGGCCAGAGGACCACAAGCAGATACTGGAAACTTTCTGATTAATTTGGGAGAAATTCATGGCTGCTCAAATTCCCTTGGTTTGTTTATTTATTAAAAGCCCTCGCTTTTAGCATTTTGCCTTGTTGTTTTAAACTACCATACTTCTATGTTGGATGGTGTTGGACTAGTTAGAAACCCAAAGTGACAGATATAAAATGAGAAAAGACCTAGAAACAGTTTAGTTCTCTATAAATAAGAGGGCTGATGGAAATCAAACTAGCTTTTCTTATTTAAATACTCAATCACAATTGTAAGAAGGAACACTTTACCACTGTATTTTCTCGCTTTTTTAGTTGATATTAATACAGAGAAAGTCCTGGCTTTGGTTCAGCAAGTCTGGTTTCAAACCTAGCTGCAACTGGGCAAACTCGGTCAAATTATTTAACCTATTTGATCCTTGGATTTTATTTTAATCTATAAAATTTGAATGATGTTGATAATTAGTTCCACCCAGGATTGTACTTTGAATAAAAGGTCATAATTACAGAATGAATGAATGAATGGATGACCTTATAACAATAGTTAGACTTTGGTCAATGCTTCTGCAAAATTTCAGGATTATGATGTTAAAATTCTGACTAAAACCACATTTTAAAAATTAAGTAGCCAGTGCAAAAGTGGTCTCATTTAGTGAATAAATGCCCTACTTTAATAAAATAAAAAATGATATTTTATAAACATTCTCACTGTCCTGATTTTGTGAATCTCAGAGTGGTGCAGGCCTCGGTTTCTCTTCTTGTCGGAGTCACTGACGCCTGAAGGCTGATGAAACCCATATGCAAACGGGGAGGCCTGCGCAGGAGGGCTCCCCAGCACAGTTACAATACTGCTTTCCCAGGGCCTCAGGGCCTCACCTTCCACCTCAGGTGGCAGCACACCTTAGTGAAGGCGCAGTCAGTCTTTGGAGTCAGGCTGCCAGGGTTCAAATTCAGGAGCTCTCAGTGGTTATATGACTTGGGCGAATTGCTTAACTCCCTGGCCCTCGGTATCCTTATCTGGAAGATGGATGGCAATAATAGTGCCAGCCACACTGGGCGGTTGTGAGAAATGAAAGAAGTAAGTACACATAAAGTACTTAGAACTGTGCCTGGCACAGGCTGAGTGCTCTGTAAGGATTAGCTCGTGTTATATTATCATCACACTGCTCTGGAGTTGGTCCTCATTTCCTTTGGGGATGCAGCAACCTTTAAAAGTAAGTTGAACTTACTCATAATAAAGTCATAACAACTATGCATAGCCACAACCAAATTTTGCTTGCAATTTGTTTTACATTTAGCTTACGAGTGGAGGGTTATGCTTTCCTTTGCCACTCCCTTCAGGTAACCTTCTTATCCACAGCCTCCTTCTATTTCTATGAACTCCTTAGAAAATCTCCCTTTATTCATCCAAACGGAGAACACTAGAGGAATTTAAATCTAGGAACCAGAATCTGTTTTTGGTATGAAACCGTGTCAAATTGTGGACCATAAATGGGGCATTTCTAAGCCCCATAAAATCCCGCATACTTCTCTTTGCTGGATGCCTTTTGTGCTTTGGAAACTCTCCTCAGCAAAGATGCCCAAACTGGCTGACCCTTCCAAACTACCGTCTGCCCAGCCAGGTGTCAAGGAAGATCTAGAAAGGCAGCCTCAAGGGGCCCCATTTTGAGAGCATTTAGAACCAAAAATGTAATGACATCAGGGCGATAAAGAACAAGCATTATTCAACTTAAGAAACTGATGCTGAACTGGGGGGATTAGTTGATAACTTCCTCAAAAGAGATTATTCAATGTTGCTCTTAGGATTAAATATTTATGTACCAAGGTCATGGATTCTTATTACATGATTCACACATGGTTTTGAGTAAGTCAGGGGTGAGTGGGAGAGCCAGTTGCAGGATTTCTTTGAGTGTCTCTCCTATAAAATAAAAGAGCATGTGTCTGCATGAGTATTCTACAAGGAAGGAGCTAGAAGAGCCAGAAACTATTCTTAGCTCAACCATCGACTTGGAAGTCATCCCCTTTTGTCCCTCAGTTTGGGTAAGCAACAACTATTTATCTAAGTTTATAACAGAAATTTTTTCCATAGATGTAATAAGAAAAGTAGCGACAATTCCCATTTAGAGAAAAAATACTTTCTTGAAATATATTAAGGATTGTTGTGTTTATTTTTGTATTTCTATCTTGACTCCTTGCCAATCCTGACTTTTTAAGGGAAAATGTGTGGTCCATTGATTCTTTTGTTGAAGGAAAAAAAAAAGGACTTAATTATTTTGTGCAACTATTCTTAGAAAGCCTTCAGTGGCTCTCCAGGAGAGCCCAGGAGGGTCACATTTTTGCGGTTTCAGGTTACAGCCTAGGGCAATTACTTGAAGAAAGCTTTACTCCTAACTTTGCTTTATTCTTTAGCTACTCTGCGATGCCTTATCTGCCTGTGCCCTGTGTGTGTGTGTGAGTGTGTGTGTGAGTGTGTGATGGTTATAGGTGGTGCATGCAGCCGCCAGCTCGTAGTTTTAGACAAGCAGTTATGACACTGTATTTTCTAGGGCCTTTTGAATTTGATGATTTTAATTTTTTTCCAAACTAGAAATTCATTTTCTTTACTCGTAGCTTCTTTCACTCCATTCTCCCGAGACTGGTGGAATGTGATTGTGAAGCTGTATGGCCATTGTGAGCTCTATGTGACCTAAAGGTTCATGGGGGCAAATGCAAATGATGCTGGAGCCCTGTTGCTACACGTATTTTACTCAATGAACACTTGTTGATTGATTAATGCTCCCGGGAGGTGTTGAACAAGTAAAAAGCATGGCTGATATATATTTTGCTTCTGGTTTTGTACGATTTAATTTTTCAGTGGAAACACTGACTCTTCTCTTCTTCTCCGACACGTAGGGTGCACCTCTCACCTCCTAGCACAGACCTCTGCCGCCAGAAGTCGCCGATTCATCTGCAGTGATCTCAACAACCAGTGACCAACACTTGCTCTTGTTGGAGAAACAGATAATGTCACTTTGGGTTTTGGCAATTCTAACAGTTCTCATACATTCCACTGCATCTC
Organism: Chaetophractus vellerosus; assembly: GCA_004027955.1. NCBI lineage: Eukaryota > Metazoa > Chordata > Mammalia > Cingulata > Chlamyphoridae > Chaetophractus > Chaetophractus vellerosus. Next base: position 6,893 of record PVKH010028982.1, on the reverse strand, counting down.
AGTTTAGTAAGTATGGCTTTTTAACTAAAATTTTAAATTTTAAACATTAAGTAATCTCCCAAGAACCTTTTTGGCTTGTTTTAAACTGCTTGCTTCTAGTTCGTTCAGCTGAATTATAAGCTGGAAACTTCATTTTTGCTCTACAGTCATTCTTCCTAAAAATACGTCAGAATTTTTATCTTAAACATTCAAATACAGCAGAATCTGAGAGCTGTAGATATTTGTTGACATGATAGATAGACCTGGCTGCTTTTCCTTAGAAACCGTGTTAAGGATTTCATTCTGAATTAATTCATCAATCTGTGGAATCCAATAGAACGATCTTCATCATTTATTTATTCTTTCCCAAGTGAAGTATTGCATAGTATGACTAATTTCTAAAATTAATTCTAGAAGGAAATATTCAGAATTCACAGATTTATGATCTTTATATGATCATTGCAGGCAGGATGATATTTATATTTTTATTTGCAGATAGAAACTACTGGGGCCTGGAAAATGAGGCTTTAATTGTGAGATGTTCTAGACAAGCAAGAAATCAGTACCCCGTGGACTGGTATCACCCAAAAACAAATGAAATTATTATGACCACGGAAAGAAGTCGCGTATTTGCCTCAGGAGAACGTCTTAAGTTTCTTCCAAGCAAAGTCAACGATTCTGGAACCTATACTTGCATTATCAGAAGGTATTATCAGGCAACGGCCACAATCTTTGGATCTGCTCCCTTCTAATATTTGCTACTCTAAGCTACCCCTTACTTTCCTTTTCTTCCTAACCCTGTTTGGAATAGTCAACTTGGAAAGGGAATTTGAATAAAAAAGTCCATCCAGAAATACTGCCAGGTTAGGATTCAGGGTTTAAAAGTAACTGTTTAGGCTTATAATTACAGAGATAAAATTGTATTCTAATTAGGCTAATTAGAGAAAGACCTAGCTTTCCTAGAGACTGAGGGATCTCAGAGTAGCTGTTCACTTTTGGCTAGAAGTACAAACCAGCACAGGAGCATAGTGACCTGAAGACTTTTGCCATCAAGGAGGCTTATGGTAGGTGAGAAAAGGCAATTGCCAGAGCCTTCAGCCTTAAAGTTAAGCTGATGCGGGTTACGTGAGATTGTGTACCTGCAAATTATTTGGTGGGTATGTAAATCGTTCGAAATTTTGATTTCGTGACCAATTTGATAGATGTAGCATGTCAGATGAGCTGCATCAAAAGGCAGTGCACGTGCAGGGAAGCAGCAGCTTCTGAGTGCTGACAAATTTAGGTTTCAAATTCCTGCTCTGCCACCAGTTAGCTGCAGGACGCTGAGCAGTCACTTCCTTAACCCCAGTTTTCTCATCTGTAAAATAAGTATCATAATCCATCTCAAAGGGCCATTGTGAGACCCAGATGAGGTATGTACCAAAAGTGCATGGCACTGCGCCTGGCGCAGAGTAAACTCGCAGTCAAGGTGGGTCATCGTTATCATATTGTCCTTGGGGCCGGGCAGCGGGTATCACAGAGCAGGCAGAAACGATGATACATTGATTAGATAAATGTTACACAGAAATTTTAGGAGTACCCATATGCCACACCTCCCACAACTCCCACAACCTCCCACATATACATCCTTCATCAGTGTGGCACAACACCTGTAATAGATATACACATTTTGGGGCTTTGCCACCAAGCATGGGCCACAGTTCAGACTATAGACCACCCTCTCTGCCACACAGTTCTGCATGATACATGATGATATAAAATGGCCTATATCCTCCACTGCAACATCACCCACGACAATTCCCAGGTCCCCAAAAAGCCCCCATATTACAATTGCCCTTCCCTCTCCCTGCCCCCAAAGCGTTCAGTGGCCCCTGGCTCCACATAATTTTGTAATTTCTTCCATTACATGGATCACAAGTCTATAACAGGACACCAACAAGTCCATTCTAGTCCATAGTTCTTCCCCCAATCCCGAGGAGTCTGGGATGGTGACGTCCCCTCCACCACCAAGTGAGAGGGGGCTTATATCCCATGGATACAATGGAAGAGATTATCCTGCCTGCAGCTGCAGGCTCTCTCCATTCCCCAGGATAGCCGTCATCCATCATCATCTCCCCACTAGGTGTCCTGGGTGAGTCCATTGAGTTGTAGAGTAAGAGTTGTAGGTCCACAGAGCCTCTGGACCCAGTTAGCACATGGACAGCCCGTAGTCTCCAATCTCTGGAAGTACACCCAATCCTTTAACAATATCTTGTTTTCTTTTTTCTATTTTAAAAAAAATGTTTTAAATTATCTTTTATTTTTTAAGTTATTATATATTTTAACTCTTACCTTTAAATAACATTATTATTTCATTTTCCTATTCATTGCAATTGGCTATTGTTATGGCTTCAACTTTGAAGAGGCTATGGATCACAGAAGGGTCACAATGGGGATGGCAGACGATCATTAGTGGGGGGTGTCAGGGTTGGGGATGCATGGGAGGAAGTCCACCTGAACATACATAAAATGCATGCATAATTGTTCAAATAATTCCCATCTTGGAGAGCTCTGCCATATTTTCCAGGAGAGTAGCAACATCCCCCCAAGTGCAGGGGCAGTGTCTGGCAAAGGAGGATGATCCATTGATGGGCCCTTGTTATTGATGACTTCCCTTATGAGTCTTTGCTGTTGAAATTGAAACAGCCTAGTGTTATGGGGTGCCTAAGAGTTGCCTCTTGAGAACCTCCTTGTTGCTCAAATGTGGCCTCTCTCTCTAAGCCAAACTCAGCATATGAATGCATTACCTTCCTCCCAGCATGGGACATGACTCCTGGGGATGAGCCTCCCTGGCAACAAGGGATTACTAACAAATGCCAATGGGCAGTACAACTGGAAAAAGACTCTGAATTAAAGGGGGAAATGGTAAAGACAAATGAGTTCACAGGGCTAAGAGACTTCAAAGTGAGTCAGGAGGTCAACCCAAAAGTAACACTTATGCAGATCCCAGTAGGACCTCCTAGGCTTCCAATATGGATATCACCCCAAACAGAGGGCATCCTGAGGGCTTTGGAGATATCCATGTCCTATATCAGGGCAGATAGCCCCAGAGTTTGGTGCCTTACCAGTGGACCCTAATTTGGAACCCTTGCTCCTGAGAGTGACAGAGTCTGACTGAAATATGTCTTCACTGCTCATGGTCCATTGGTCTCTTCTATTCAAACCTATATTTGATGCCAGAGACTCGAGATTTCATTGGTTGTTTTTTAAATAAGAAAAGAACAACTATATATCAATTATTGTAAGAAGAAAAGCAATATTATCTAAATGTAAGAGTTGGATAATTTCATAAAGCTAATAAAATTGACTTCTTTCAATAGACCCAACCTCAATATGACTGGATACGTGACTGTGACGATATATAAAAAACAATCAGATTGCAACATTCCAGATTATTTGATGTATGCAACAACAATCGGAAAACGAGAAAATTCCAGAATAGTTTGTCCCACAATTAATTACTACAATTGGACAGCACCAGTTCAGTGGTTCAAGGTAAAAAGGAACTTTGTGGAAATAGATGGAAATTGCACAATTATGCTTGCAAAAATACTGAAAATGGAATGGAATTTTTCTTTTCAGAATTGTAAAATTCTTCAGGGATTTAGGTACTATCCACACAAGGACTTTCTGCAAATTCAAAACGCTACCAGTGATGATGCAGGTGATTATACATGTAAATTTATACACAATGAAAAAGGAGCCAATTACACTGTGACAGCAACCAGATCATTTAGAGTCGAAGGTAAGCTACTCAAGTTAACAAAATAGAATATTTGCAAAAAAAAAAAGATAAAATGGAGAGAATTTTGACCTTCTGATTGATTTTCATGTACTTCATACCCCTCCCCGATACTTCCTACTGCTCCAGCTTATCTTATACATTCTTTACCATGATGAAAACAGTTGTTGTTGATGCAGTATCAAGACAGAAGAAATGTGAGAGGGATATTATGTTACTAATCCAAAGTCACAAATGTTCTTTCTTCTGTGACTGAACTTTTCAAAGATAAAGTAACCTACATGCTAACTTATTTCACTTTTTTTTGAAAGGCAATAGAACCATTTGGGGAGCAAGAATAATTTCTTTTCCCATAATTTGTTGTCAGAATTTCTGAGAATAGAAAAAAATTTTAATTGCTAATGAAACTGGATTAGAAATTTAGCGAGAAACTTTATAACGAGATATGAAAATATTGTTGAGTGATTTTCAGTCCTGCTTTGCAATGCTTTTTAGCATTGCCAATGACCTCATGTAGGTCACTCAACTCTTTAAAAAAAGGTTTTTCAAATTTATTTAAGTTTAAGCAGAGCCTTCTTAGGCAGTCTCCATAGCACAGCCTGGTCTACAGATCAATGACCTGCCACCTGTCGTGTGGCAGGTTTCTTAGACCAAAGCAATTGGGGAGGAAAGTTTTGGTTTGGGCTTTTCAATGTTCCACCCCTGGAAAATTAGCATCACCAGAGCACAATTTTAGTGCCTCTCCTTGTTGAATATCAACACCTCAGTGGACCTTCATCACACTCTTTGAAATAAATGGGCGCCCCTCCCCCTTCGCTGGCTGTTGGCCTCACTGGCCTCGGAAATGGGACTTCCTTATTCTCAGGCTGAGGATGGACCCCAGTGGTGGAGAACTATGAGCAGAGCGTGGATCTTACCCTCTTGAAATCTGCTTCTCTATAGTACTATGCCTATTCTGTAGAATGGTGCTTTTCTAACAATTGCTAGTCATGAAATGAATTTGGTGACTTGGACTAGCATTTATTTTAATGACATGCAGTAGACTGGAAAATATCAAAGAGCATCCTGGGTAGTAAGAGAAAGTATTACCTAAAACGTCTTGTCTCATTCATACATGTGTTTTTGTGTGTGTGTTAACGTGTGTAGGTATTTGTTGCCCTGGGTCATTGTCACAGAATTTGAGAAACATTGCTGTGAAATAGGATAGAAACATGAAAATACAAGAATTTAAATTCATCACCATCCAAAACTCTTCTAATATTTATGTTCTTTGTCTTTAATTTAAGATGAGGAAAAGTTTTCTTTGCTTCCAGTGATTAGAGCACCTCCGCACAATGACACAATAGAAGTGGAAATCGGTAAGAAGTCTTTAGGAATGCTGAAAGTTGCCTAGAAAACCCTTCTGAATGACCCCTGGCCTGAACTCCCCTAGCAGAGGTCAGGAGAATAGCACAGTAGAGCTTGAGGATGAAGTGAGGTGACCTCTGTGGAAACACGTGACCTGGCCTTTGCTGAGGGAAGAGTGGCCAGTCACGATGTAACGGAGCGTCCGCCCTGTGCTGCACTTCGTGGTGCCTGGTGCTTGGTTTATGCCAGCTCTTTCTCTCCTGTGCTCTCACTCTGCCTCAGAGAGACGCACGTGCCCAAGGCCACTGATCAAAGGCGACAGAAGGGCGAGAACCCAGACTTTCTGACTCTTTCCAGCTCCGCCTTTCCTGGTTTCCCACTACGAGCGGGATAAAATTCAAAGATGGCACCGTGGAACCCGAGTCTCTCATGGCCCCCTGAGCCATGGCCCCTCGGCCCCACGATCCCCCCACGCTGCCCGCCGGGCCCAGGTGCTGACACACGGCCTTTCTAGCTTCTGGCTTTTGCCCATTTTGTTCCCTCTTCTCATCTTGCAAGAGTGGATTAAACAGCAGCTCCCCCAGGAAAGCTGCTGGTATCACCCTCCTTCCGAGCTGAAAGCATGAACAGAGCCGCGGCCTTGCACAACTCAAGGAGCACCGTCTCCACATGCTCCCGGCACTGGCTTTTCCCTCTCTACTCCCAAGTCTGTAAAATATCAAAGAGCGTCCTAGGTCGGAAGACAAAGTATTACCATGTTTCCATTAGAGCTCTAGAACAGCCATTTGTTCATACTGCTGTCCTCTCCCCAGAGACGCCCAGCTCTGCATCCTGCTTCCAGAGTGGGCACAGTCCTGACAGGACCCCGGGCTCAGGCAGGGCTGGCTGAAGGCAGGACCCAGGAGAAGGCAGCCCAGGTGCTTTCAGTTCTGAAAGGAGGAAGTTTCAGGTTAAAGGAGTTGGGATGGAGAGAGCTCTCTCTAGACGCTCAGGTACTGGGATTGTATTGAGGTCAGGCTTTGTGAGCCCCTTCCAAATTCCCTACAAGGCTGGTATAGTTTTAACTCCAAATGTAACCAATGAAAAGGGGAAGAGAATTTGGTAGGAGAAAGTGTGCAGGAGAGCTGTTCAAAAGAAATTTCCGGTTTATAGTAACGGGAAATGCAGTATCTCACAAGGTTGGGTTGGTGAAGCAAGCGTCATTTGCCTTTTCAGTTTCCTTGGAGGTGAGAAGGTAGTGGGAACTGAGCCCCAAACTTACCTAGGAGTTGAATGAAGATAATGGGGAGAGTAGAGGAGGCAAAGCAAGCACCTAGAAAGGTGAGGGAGGGAAGCCGCAGTCACTGCTGGCCACACGCTAGGTGTTCAAGAAATGTTTCCAATTTAAGTTAAGTGAAACTTAATTCCTTCTGCAGAATTCAGTTTTATCGGTGAATTTCTTTACTCCCCATCTAGGAAAATCAGCAAACATAACTTGCTCTGCTTGCGTTGGGAAAGGCTCTCAGATCTGGGCTTCAGTCCTATGGCGTGTGAACGGAAGAAAAGTTAGGGACTTTGGCGAAACAAGAATTCATGAAGAGAAAGGTCAAAATCAAAGGTATTTTTATACTGAAGTTAGAAATCCTCTTCCCCGCCCCCACAGTTTGCAACTGCAAGGAAGCACTCAAAGTAACAAGTTGCCTTCTTAGTTCCAGCCAGGAGCTGACTTGTCTCAACACGATTTTAATAATATCTGATGTGAAAGAAGAGGACCTGTCCCTGAAGTACGATTGTCTGGCCTTTACGA
>PVKH010028981.1:0-12739 GCA_004027955.1 Chaetophractus vellerosus | reverse complement strand
GATAATTTTGCCAAGAACGCATAACTTCAGATAAATTGTGACAAAATAGCAAACAAATCCAAACTGAGGGACATTCATCAAAATAACTAACTGATCAATATTCTTCAAAAGTGTCAGAGTCATGAAAGACAGAGATAGACTTAGGAATTATGGTAGACTGAAGGAGATGAAGGACAACTAAATGCTTTGTGGGATCCTGGATGGTTTTATGGAAAAGAAAAGGACATTAGGAAATTTTGAATTAAGTTTTTAGTTAATAGTATTGAACAAATTTTAATTACTTGGTTTTCATGATTAAATTTTTAGTTCTGTAGGGTGTTAACATATGACAGAATTGGCTGAGGTTATAGAGATCCTTCTTAGAATAATTTTGACTATTATGTAAGTCTAAAATTAGTTCAACTTAAAAAGTTAAAGAGTAAATGCTAGGATATTTCTTTAATGAAAATAAAGTATGCTTCACATCACTAGCATATTCAATGGTGAATTTGATACATACTGCAAAATAATTTTAATTTAATTTCTCAGTATTAGTGGAAAAGTGATTAAGTGGTATCAGATGGACAGAAATCAATGGAAATTATGCCACATAACAAAGTACATTCCAGTGGATAAATAGTTCAATGTTAAAGAGAAATTATTTAAACATATATATATATAAATTAGCAATCTTTTTAAAGAATAATTTTCAGTCTAACGCTCTCCCAACTGAGCTATTTCGGCAGTCAAGAATAATTTTCTAATGTGAAGAGAGAAGAAAAAATATAGGATAAATCCAAAGCTGCTCAAAGCATATTTTTTCAACAGTAAAAAGCAAGTGTTTGAAATTTGTGTGGTATTTTCCTATTTTTGTTTATAAAAATGTTTCTAAATGCATTTAAGAAAAATTTCTGGGAGACTCTAATGAGGTGAGTTATAGAGCCAGCAAAAAGCCACACATATATTATTGTATTCAACTAATAAGCATTCTTTTATTTATTGTCCTTATCATATTCATTTAAAATCTCACCAAAATGGAATGTGGAGGGTGCAATAAAAATGTGGGGTGGGATAGTCATTCTGTAATATATTTATATCAAGTTCCAGATAACACCACCTAATTTTGTAGGGATAAACAAAACTACTTGCAAGAGCAATAAAAACTATTTACACAAAATTTATTACCACCATTGCAATCTTAATCTGATGTTTCTGCTCCCTAGTATAGAAGAAAAATTTAATTCCTAAACTTCATTGACTTCATAAAAAAGGAAGAAAAAACAATTATTTTATCATTATTAGTATATTAACTATGCAAAAGGCAATATAATTGTAATCTTCATAGAATATCTGGTATTATCACAATTTATTTGGAAGATACATTTTTAATCAAAATATAATGTGCGTAGAGTTCTAATAATTTCCGATAAAAGAACATTTGGTTCCATGTAATAAACAAATTTGTCAGGAGACAGTTTTTTAAAGGTCTTTCCTAGTTATGCAGGAAATGCATTTCCATGAAAATGACTGGATCAAACTCCAGGATACTATTATAGGTTAGAATAGCAGAAAAGACCAGATATCTTTAACCACAATCTAATTTTTTACCCTATTGGTTGAAGTAGCTAAAGTTGGGTACTTTGGAGAATAATAATGAGTCTTTCAATTCCCCTGAAAAGAACCTCTTAGGTTACTGCAGGCAGGATTGTCTATATGGCTTGACAGAAGTGCCTTTTATAAGCACAAGGAAAAGTGTATTAACTGTATTAACTGGGAGCCTCCTTCCTACTTAGCATCTAGCTATTTTAGTGAAAACCTTGCATTCTCCTCAAGAGAGGTATTCAGCATACTCTAAAATGGATACTATGTAATCAGGCATTTCTTAATACTGGTCTAAGGCAGATCAATGAGTCAGGAGCTTTGCTTTGAAGTTCCTGTTGAAAGTTTTATTCTCTCTGTTACAGCACAGTATTATGAACCTGGTAGACTTTGTGTGTTTCTGGGCCTGTTGACATTTAGCATTTACTCTCCTGAAAGGAATCTGATATCTGACAATGTAATTACATTAGGATCACATCCTCCCTCTAATACTAAAACTAGGAAATTTCATTTTTCTTAAGTACCTGAAATTATAAGCGATTTTAGATTAAACCAAGGGCAATTCTTTCCTTGAAACTTTTTCCTAAACTACATTATAAATTTAGATAAATAATGAAAGAAAGAGGGGGAAAAAAGAAAAGCACATTGAACAATATTCATATACAAATAGAATGTTACATACATTCAAATCTTACTTAATATAATGTGCAATATAAATAATGAATTAATATCCCACAAATATTTACTAGGTATTTTATTCTGATGTTATTGAAAGAGGAAAATATTATAGCTTTGAATTTTTCAGGGTATGATCTTTTAGAAATACTTATTTCCAATGTTCACTTGAATTTGTGACTTTATAATTTGTGTGTATTATGTCATAAACTCCTAGTTTAATTGCTATAGGATAGTTTCTGTTATTCATTCAAACCAGGAAAATTGCTAAATTGGAGCTTAGCAAGATTAACTTAGGTTAGGTTACCTCAGTGACCAGCTTGAACTTCTCTTTAATTGATTCAAATATGACTGAGATATTATTATATTTTGAATGCATAATATGTGATGCAATGATGAAGACAGTGCTTGACATAGATTAAGCAATATATTTTGTATTAACTTTTATTCATGACTGAACAGGGTGTAGAAACAAAAACACAAACAAACAAGCAATACATAGACACAAACGCGTCTACAAATATAAATGCAAACAAACCCAGAAACACTTGGACATAACCATGGTCGGAAAGATTTGAGGCTTTATATGAGAAAGAATAACTAAATGAAAACCTGGGAGTCTTTGAAAAGATGATTAGCATACTTTGAACTATTTTTGTATTCCTTTTTTTAAAAATTTAATCTCTTGTATTACATTTCATTGAATCTTCCTAAGAATCTCAACCCAGACATTTCTTTTTCTTTTTTTTTAAAGCAGTTTCTTTTATTATTATTATTATTATTATTATTATTATTATTATATATCCCCCCCTTTCTGCTTGTTCTTGCTGCGCTGATTTTTGTGTTCTTCTGTGTCTGGTTGTCTCCCCCCCGTTGAGGCAACCCGCCGAGTCAGGTCACTGGGCGGCAGCCTTGCCTGCTCGTGGGCGGCTTGTCCTGCCCACAGGGGCTTGCCCTGCCTGTGGTGGCTTTGTCCTGCCATGGTGGCTTGCCTTCTCAAGGCGGTCTGCCCACTCAAAGAGGCCCCAGGAACCGAATCCTGGGCTTCCCATGTGGTAAACCGGTGCTCTACCAATTGAGCTACAGCTGGCCCCCAGACATTTCATTCTAGAAGGAAATATTAGGAAGAAAAATGTTGTGAAAGCCATCACAGAATATGGCATTGGAAACAAGATGCTGGCATAACCATTCCTGTAGTATAATATTATAGCATATTTTGAAAATTTAAAGTTATCTTCTAAATTTTTTCTTCACTCTGATATTTCTCTAAGTCATTAATTTATATTATTTGTATAAATAAATAAACATACTGAATAGAAATATTGCTTTTTACCTTTGGTTATGAATCTTTTTTAGAAAGGGACTTTTAACTTCTTGATGGTTTCCACAGGGTTCAATTTAAAAAGAGATTTTTCAATTAATTGAGAACTTGTACAATATTTTTTTAAAATTATACTTAGTGGTTTATATTCTCTGCACAATGATGCATACATTGAAACATTTAACTAAATAATTACAAAGTAATGATACAAAGTGAAGAAAATGAAGATACAATTCCTATTAATAGAAGTAGGTTAGATATTTGTTAAATAGTTTGTATGTATATGATGTGTACATGTTATATATGCATAAAAAATCTATAATTTTTTCTTCATTTTACTAGACTATTTACATTGTTTACAAAGAAAAATACCGTTTAAAACTGTCTCTGTGTAGAACGTTATTTACTGCTATTTATTTTATTTTATTTATCTCAATTTAAGATGCTATTTTTCATTCATTATTTTATAAATAAAAATCCTGAGTTGAAAATTAGACATATTTTTTCAAGTTTCATGACGTTATAAATCTCAGTGTATGTCACTGTGTGAATGAACATCTATTATTTAAAATATCACTCAATAACTAATGGGATTAATGCATCACATACCAACATTTTCTTACTGACTAACTACAGAATTAAATGCAATGGTGGTCTTTTAGATGCTTTAGTAGTGTCCTTAATCAGACTCTTCAAAAGAATGGGGAAAGTAATTAATGCATTAAGAATTCTTATTTTATATATTACTAATATTTGGATTTTCTTAATATTTCAATAATTCCTTAACATATAAATTTAGATTTTATTCACAGAAAGGCAAATGTACCTTATGATGCAAGTTTGATCATTGCTTTTTTTCATAATTAGCTAGTTTTTAAATTAAAATCTTGAGATTATCATTTTCCAAATTATTCCCTCTCTAATATTCATGCAGGTCAAACCATAAGAAAATCTTTAGAGACAACATGAAATAATAAGGTAGCTTCACATGGATGATGAAAGTAGAATCTCTGTTGAAATAAAAGAGACATTTTCTATCCGTTCACCCCCATTCCCATCCTCTGTTGAGCAGCCTTCTGATGTGCTATCGGTTAGGAAACTCCAGCATGTGATCAATAGGCCAAGGGGTGGAGGAAGATGATAGTGTGGAAATGAGCAAACATGTAGGGATGAAACCAAACTGTACAGGATGGATATAGTTTAGACAGTCTCATAGGGGTGTATCTAACTATCCAGAAAACACGTTTGGTGGGGTGGTGGTAGGTAGAAAGGGGAAAAAAATGACTGTACAATTAGGAAAGGAGGCAATAAGCATGCTTGCACACTCCAAATAAGATTTGTATGTGCATCAATCAGGAGGGCAAACTTGCATGGGTTGCTGGATTAAATTATGGAAGCAGAAATAATGTACTGAGATGAATCATATAAAACCTCTGAGAAATCTCTGAAGAGATACAAAACTGTCTTGTTTTGGGATGACTGGTGGTAATTTGGGGCATGAGTGACAGAAGACAGTGGCAGAACAGGTTGAGGAGGGGTTATAAATTCAACTTCCCCCTCTTCACAATATTGCCTTGGCAAAACTGTTACCTTCTTCTCCATGTAAATCTACGGCAACAGTCTAGACTAATAGTGCGTACAAAAGTTCTGCTGGGTTGAGAAACTAGTGATGAGATGAAATTTATGTATTCCTTGTCATCCATGCTCTCAGCCTAGTGGATTGCCTCTTGCCTTAGAGCTTCTTTCTAAAAATATTATAGGTGAATCCTTTAACATAATATTTGCTTGGTGGAGTGGCAACAAATGGGGCTTGTCTAAAACTTTAGTGCCTGAGTTCTCTGCCCTGGGGCTATTTCCTCTCCTCCTCTTAAACTCCCCAAAAGGGGTAGAGACTAAAGTCTGTTTTTCACCAGTCTCCAGTACCCATCACCTGACAAAATAACTGGTAATGCCCATGAAACAAAAACACAGGGAAATTAATTCTATACATCAGTTACATATTCATTATAAAAATCAAATCGAATAAGACACATTAAAGGAAATAAAAAAGCTTCCATTGGATTCAACAACAGAAATACAAAACTAAGATCCAATAACATGTTGCCTACAGGGGACATTTAAACAAAAAGACAACGTTTGGAAAATAAATGGTTGGAAAACATATCAAAGTAAAGAAAGCCGAAGAATAAATCTAATATCTGAAAAAAATGAATTCAAGCAAAGTATATAGGAGACAAAGATTAAATAATAAGTGGAGATAACCTTCACAAAACCAATGTATTAAGCACTTTAGCTTCTAAATTTATAAATTAATGATATACTGAGACAGATCGACTTAAAATATAAAGATATTAGTGGATTTGTTCCTAAAACACTATAATGAGTTGGACAGCAGTAGGATTAAAGATCTAAATGAGAAAAATAAAACCATAAAGTTAATAGAGAGTGAGAGAGTTCTTTGTAAACAAACCCAGAAAACATAAATTATAATGCAGTAAATTTATATATTTGTGTACATAAAAATTAATGATTTCAGGCCAATGAATTACACCATAGCTGAAGTTGGTGGTCAGATGACAATATCCTATTAAAAAAACATTTAAAAATCTAAAATTGACAAAAGATTAGCATGTATCATACACATATACCTTCAAAGTAACAATGAGAAAACAGGAACATAACACAAAAATAGCAGGAGAGAAAGAGAAAAAGTTAAAAGGAAAGACAACCCAAATATTTAATAAACACATGGAGATATACTCAAACTCATTAGTATTTAAAACATGCAAATAAAAATTGATATCACCTTGATTCCACCTAAATGACAAAAAGTTAGAAAGTTGGATAATGTCCAATGTTGCTAAAATGTAGAAGGAGAAATAGGAGCTCTTCGGCATTACAAGAGAGTTTGTAAACTAGTGATGACATTTTGGAAAGAAATCTGGCAAAACTTAATCAAATAGTATATGTATATTCCTTAACTCAGGAATTTCCCTCCTGGGGATCAATTCTAGAGAAATGTCACACAATTCTATAATGGACCACATACAAGGATTTCCTCATGGCAATTTTGTTGGGACAAATGGAGTTTGAACAATATAGGTGTTTTTCACTGGCTGTTTAGATGTATATATGGCAGTATGAAGAGGTCTCAAAGACATACTGCTGAAGGGAATCCTATAAGACTCAAACTAAAATTTAGAGTACAATATCATTTATGTAAACTAAAAATGCGTGTAGGAAAATAACAATATAAAATTTTCAAGAATGCATACCCATCGAACCCATTAGAATGGGAGTAGTGACCTAGGGAACAGGCAGGTCTAGATGGGAGAGTGAAATGGGGAACTGGATAAATAAATAAAACATGAGAGACCTTGTTAGACAAAGGGGCTTTGAACTAAAAAACATGAATAACTCAACCGAGACTAAAGCAAACAAATACACAAATAGAAATTTAAAGTTGATGAAGATTGTAATGCAAAAATTTTGTGTGCTGAGAAATTCCGACCCTCAATAGACTTGCATTATCTGCTTCAGTATAAAACATCTTATCTTCAAAACAGTATTTAACGATTGCAACAATATGTAGTACGGTTATTAGCACATTGCTGGCATCTTTTTATTCTTCCTTAAGTACAGTTTCTCATCATCAGGTAAATGTGATTACTGAATAAAATACTTATTTCTATCACCTTAATAATTTAATTGTGTAAAAATAGACTTTCAGCTATTTTTTTCTTGTTGAATTTCACTTTATATCAATATATTTATAAAGAAAATTTAAGGACATCTTCCATAAATAACTAAGGAAAATAAGAGTCATTAAAATTTTTCTCTAAGGTCATTACAGGTATTTGATTTCAAAAGATTTTCAATGGATAGGTCAATTATATGAAAGTTTGAGACTTTTTTGTTTTTAATAAAAAAATTTTTAATCCATCTATCAGCAATATAACATTTTAATTAATTCCAAGAACATTTTAATTTACGGAGTCAAATCCTGTATCTTGTATCCCAATTTAAAAATCTAATATACCAATTTATATTAATGAGGATTCTTGAGTTTAAAATATATCCTCATGCTTGTTATATATAAAGCATTGACAGTTTGGTCTCTGTATTCATCTGATTCTCAAAATGTCTTCCAAAAGACAAATTATTAAAAAATTTCCATTATCATTAGAAATGATTTTCTTGCTTCTTATTTTGGATAATTTCCTGATCCTTTACAAGTCATATAACAAAGAGAGGCAAAAAAGAATGTCAACTATCATTAGAAATCTTGAACATGTTTACATGTGGTGTTTGCTGCTAGAAAGCCAAAGTTATGAAACAGTAACATAATTAGCACTTCCTTCCACCTGGATGTGGCCATTCTACTTGGGGGTGGGGGGGGGAAGACTGGAGGTTTAATTTAAAGGGCATTTAAAAACTGTGTTAAGTGGCTTTAGCTATTTGGGGTGTCACAAGGCTACCACGGGAAGTGGTAATCAGTAATGCAGGCAGCAAAGGGGACATGCACCAGGGCAGAACAATCATGTCAGCTCCTTCTACAGAACGTCTCTCCTCTGCTACCTGCTCCTCTCTCTACCTCTATCAAGTGCTCTATGGATGCCTCTGGTTATGTCTGATTCTCTCTAGGTTGTGTGTGCCCATCTGCCTCTTCCTCAAGCCTTTTTAAAATTTCCTTTCTATTTTCAAAATTTTCTTTGCTTTTAATTATTATGTTTATAATAGTATCCATATAAATCAGATGAGTTGAACTTCTTTCTAAAAAGCTCCCTTTTTTCAACTCAAGCCTTTAAGTCACCCTAAATGATTTGTCTCTGGATGAACTTCAGAGGAAGAAAGAAAATCACTTCTAATATATAGACTCCACTTAACCATCCATTTTAGCAGCTAACAGCACAACTTTTTAAGTGGTTACCTTCTTTCTAAGTGAATTAATTTGACACTTTTTAAAAAAGATTTCATAGTCTCAGTCACATAAAAGAAGTGGAGACTTAAAGACTCAGGAGATGAGTTTCACCTCTGTTTCTTCAACTGCGTTCTTGAGGAAATAGAGACTGAATCTATCTTTCCTTCAACATTCTTTCAACAGATGGAAAAAACTTAGTAATAGTGCTAGCTATCAGGTGTACAATGGTTCCTCACTAATAGCACTTATAAGTTCAGAGGGAAGATAGCATTAATAAGACAAGTACATTAATCAATGTAATATTTAAACTCTTCTGGAGAAACAAAGACAGGTTTAAGACTGCATCCAACAAAATATATAATGGTTTTCTGAGGAAGTGATGCTTGACATGAGATTGGATGTGTGAAATCAGAGTAGTCAACTGCATCCATTCCACTTCCTCGCCAATCTCTCCTCCACACTGCAGCCAGAGAAATCTGTTTAAAACTCATATGCCCAGCCATGTTCATGGATGCCAACTTCTCCAACTTAAAGCACTTTAATGCTAAATCCTTGACATGGCCTGAAAGGTTCCCTGTGGTCTACATTTGCTCTTACCCTAGGGCCTTTGCATATACTGCTTTCTGTGCTTGGAAATCTCTTCCCACATCCTCTTCTCTAAGCAATAAAGTTAGTTGGAACATCCTAGGTGGAAATGTGTCAGACACATTGGTTTCCCAGTCCTAACAGATGTTTTGAGGCTCTTTGAAGAGAGAAAATATATCCCAGTAAGATGTGTATACCCAAGAAACTAAGACTTGTTTGTTCCTAGCTCATTTATACCTATATGGATTTACTTTACTGATATTTACAATTTACTTATGTTAGACTTTAAAGAATGTATTCCCAATAAATATTTGCTTATCCACTAGAAATGATCACAAGACTAGCTTGTCATCTAAAACTTTAAATTGATAAAATATGTTGTCAGATGGGAAATCATGTTTTCTGGCAAATGGGGCTTCTTCTGCTCAGCTGTACAACCTCATAGTCCTTTCACCTGTTTTCCTATAAATGAAAACTATATTAACTGATTAGCTTAGAATTAAGTACGAGGTAAGAAATTGTTAATGTTGGTGTCTCTATTTGTGATTTTCCCCAAGTGCCTTTTTGCCTCTTTCATTTACCAAATGCCACCTGTTATACATTCTCATGAAGATCAAATGACTTAAAATATATAAAAGCATTCGCAATCACTAACAGGTCCTGGAACTGCAAAATACAGTATTTTGGGAGTAGTAGTTCTGTCCTCAACAAAGACCTGGTGTTATTCTTCTTTGACAAAAAAGCAGCACTTGCGTGTTCTTGGTTGTGAGAATTTTACAGGAGCAAACCAAGCTTTCATGTCTGAGTGTGAGCTATTTTCTTTTCTATCATTGCTTGCCAAAAATGCGCATAGGCACTTATGAAAAACAAAAGGCTGACTTAACGTCTTTTCATTCGGTTTGCTGTTTGCAAATTCACCTTCTTCTGTAGACCCTGGAAAAGTATGTTTTTGCTGTTTTACATTTGATAAAATCTTACAAGGATTTAGAAAATAAAGGCCTACCTCTAATGTAGATGGAGTAAATGGCCTGCTTCCAAACATCTCCCCACAGGACTGAGCAGCAATCTAGCTTTCAAAAATTTTGAAGGAGTCCTTTGAATTAAGGCACGTTTTATGAAAGATAACCCTTCATCGAATGCCTTTGAAGTACCACAGAGAGGAAGATACTCAGGGGGTAGAATGAATGTTCAAGTGTGTGCATTTGAACGAGGGGCTCATGCCAGGTAAAAATGCATAAATATGTGTGATTAATGAATGTATGTGTACAGATACATACAATTTTGCATGAGACTGGTTTCTACTAGACACCTTCTAGAAAAATTGACACTTTTCAGGCTATTAAAAATCAAGTTGAGAAAAAAAAAAACAAAGAAAAAGTATAAAAAGTCAAGTTCATTTAAATGATAATTATTTATAGTCAATTTAAACAAAACAATATAAAATTAAGTAAGGCATTTCAAGTAACTCTAAATATAGCTACTTATAAGCCAAGCTACAAACTGACTTCCCTTTGTGCCATTCCATACTTCACTTCAAGTAAAATATATAGATAGGTAGGTAAGTGGGAAGGAGGGAGGAAGGGAGGGAGGGAGGGAGGGAGGGAGGTAGGGAGGAAGGAAGGAAGGAAGGAAGGAATTTCTGTTTTATCTAAATACTTAAGAAAATATTAACCACTTTTATTTTGAAGGAGGATTTTTTTCAATGCAAAACTTTAATATAAATGCCCCACATTTGGGAGGTGGTTAAAAAAATCATAATATTTCCATATAATTGACAATCATGATGACAATTTTAAAAGAAGATGCAAAACATCTGATTAAAATGTTTTCATTTTTGAACAGTGACTATGGATACATATTTGAACAATTTCTGTGAGAATTTATATCAAACTGTTAATAGCATTTACATATTGATAAGTTGGGTTATGAGTGATGATTTTTAATAGATTTTCTTATTTTTCAAAGTTTCTACAGTAAACATCCATTTTCACATAAAAATACTATTTTGGCATATAAGATGGAAATGCTTATTAGTCTGGACTATGTGAAGGTTTTACTAGCCATAATGCACACACACTCTCTTCTTGCCAGCTGTGAGGTCTCTGAGGAAACACCAAAAATTTTTTTCCTGCGTCAGACAATAAATTATCTATTCCAGTTAAACACTGGTGAATATAATCTTTTGGATGAAGAGTAATCTCTGTGTTTACTCATGGAGACTCAAGAAATAACCCCACATCATCTGTATTGCTCAGAAAATTTACATGAAACCATGGTCAATATGATAGACAAATGTGATTGGCAGCTGCAAGAAGAATGTGATCTTTAGTAGCATTGGTAAATATAAAAAGTTTAAGATAAGGAAAAATAGTGATTTGCACCTACCTCTGCACCAACACTTTAAAACTGACATGGAAAAACTGGAGCTTTTCAGAAAAATGATTGCAATGATAAATGGATTTTCAAACCTAATGTGAGATAGAGTAGAAGTAAATGGTGATCTTTAGAAAGGAGAAGAATAGACTCGAAAGAGAAATGATAGCAATCCTGAGATGCTAGAAAATATGTCAGGAGGAAGAGTAATTGTATGTAGTTTGATTGCTCAGAAGTTGCCAAATGGGAAAAAGTTATTGATGATGGATTAAAACTAAGAAATAACTTTAAAAATAATTGAAATAATCTGAAAATTAACTAGATGACTGCTACGGGTAGCATAATACCTATACTTGGATAATCCCTATACTTGTCTTGGATTATGAATTACTAGAAATATTTTTGAAATATTGATGAGCCAAGAAGAGTTGATGAGATAGACTCTAAGTTCTCTTTTAATTCTAAGATGTGATAATTCCAAAGTAAAATAGCAAGTGAAATAAAAGCATCAGTCCATTAGTAAGCACATGTATTTTCTTGGAAATATGTGTTTCTGTGCATGTGGTGGGAGATTTTTCAGGTATTGGACAAGGTAACATCAGGAGTAAAAGAGATTTCAAAAATTATATCACAAACAATACCAAAATAATCAAAATTATATCATAAACAATACCAAAAATCATCTGAATACTGTCAAATGTTAAAACGATATAATGGACAGCATCGTGCTGTGAAAAATATAAATTTCTTTACAAATTAATGTCCATTTAGCATATCATACACAGTTTCTTATTCAAGTCTCTCCCTCCAACCCCAAGCACATGTCAAGATTCTGAGTGCTATTGCATGCCAAGGCATTCCAGTGGGTCTCTGGCACCTGCCAACATTAACATTAACCTAAGTATGTTTCCCATCTGAGGCAACTTGGTTCAATAAGTTCCAAGAACTCTTCTACTTCCGGACTGTGCTCAGAGCATGAGAAGTTTCTCACCGCCCCCATCTGTATCACTTCCCAGCCTTGTGGAATGCTAAAAGGAGGCCAGGTTTCATTCCCACTGTTCCTGGGATGTTCAGACATCCCTGGAATATTTTCACACCCCAGCTAATGTGGGGAGCAGAACATAGATGCAGCCCTAATGCCATCCCAGGGGAATGCCTTTCCTGTTAGGAAAGAGAGCCACTTTTCTCCTACCTGCTTTCAGTTAAGCTATTTTTTCCTTATATTCTGCAATCATCTTTCCCGTGGTTTTAGATGAGGTATTTTTTTCTATATTAGTAAATCCTTT
>PVKH010028980.1:0-12733 GCA_004027955.1 Chaetophractus vellerosus | reverse complement strand
CATCAAAGCGCACTTTTAGCCAGCCGCTGGCCCGGAGCGCCCTCTGGCGTCTGCGCATGCTCCCTGCTCCCGACTGCAAAGTCCTCCAAAGGGACCTTCTAGGCTGCGCGCCGGTCGCCCCGACTTGGGCCCGCCCGCCCGCAGCATCTCGTTGGTGCTGCCGGGTGACCTTCGACCCCGCGGCTGCGGGGCGGGGAGGCCTGCGCTCCGGGCGGGCGGCGGCTGCTGCAGCGGGACCCGGGAGCGGGGCCCGGCGCCGCCCGGGCTGCGGGGCGATGTGAGTCGGGGTGCAGCGGGGCGGGGACAAGGCGGCTGCCGTGTCGCAAACCTCCGCTCCCTGCCTAGGAAGCCCCGGGCGGGCGGGCGGTGGAGCCCCAGGTCTGGGGGCGGTGGATCGAGAGACGACGCGCGGCCCTGACTTACCCCCATTCCTCCTTCCCTGTGTCTGCAAATACCCCTGACGACCCCAAAACCTGAATCTGCCTCGCACTCCCCAGAAGATCGCGCCCCCTTGGCACATTTTTGCATCTCCTGGAGCCCCTCAGAATCCCTTAACTCATTCTGCGAATTCCCCAAGCCCACCACTCTGTCCTGCAGGCCCCCAAGCCCTTCCAACGTCCTGAAATTCCTCTGACCCTTCATACTCACCCACCCACCTTCCCCTTGCATTGCCCCCCACCTACATTCTCCTTGCACCATGTCCAGATCCAAAAATCTTGCCTCCATCTCCCGAAGCTCTTTCACACATCCTGCATCCCCCTAAGGGCCTTTAACTCCTACCTCCAATCCACACGTATCCCAGACCAAAGCCCCCTACCCCAATCCTGTCCAGTGTACTCCCTCTCATTGAGTAATCCTGAGGATATGTCCCGAAGTCTTAAGAGATTGGGAATAGGAAAGGGTGCACCCTGCAGTTCTTGGTTTCATCCCCAGACGTCCTGTTGATGGCTCAAGCCCCAGTATTTTTCCCAACCACCCATCTTCAGGCTGTGCACACTTTCCTCAGCCTGCTTCCTCCTTCCCAGAGAATAAACCAGACCAAGAAAGCAGGGACCCATTTTCCTGGGAAGTTGCTCAAGAATTCAGGGCCAAAGGGGCCCTGGGAACTGATGTTTTTGGGCCAGAGCAGGAGGGTGGAATTTCAAGGATCTCCAGGGTCCTGGCTTGTTGGTCTGTCTGCCTGGGGATCAGATGCCCTGACATTTTGGTTTATTGTTAGCAATATTGTTAAAATTTTAAGGCTTTCAATGGTTAGAGAACAGAAAGTCAATCAAGCTCCCAAATGTGAGATTGAAGGAAAGTTGTTCAAGCTGGAAGTTCCACAGTATACACATATTTCATATGTAAAACCTAAGGCCTTGGGATATATATATATATGTGTGTGGTGGGGGGGATTGACTTGGCAAATAGAGAAACAAAAGAGAGAAAGCTCTTTGTAGAGTTAAAGTTCTCAGCAAAGATAAGGTGGCGTTTTTTTATGTTGGTTGTAACAGCATTCAGAGGGGGCCTAGAGGAGAATTTTTAAGTCTTGGGCTGCCTCAGACTTCAGTCACATTGATACTTGGGGTGTCTCTCTGTCTCAGGGACTCTGGATTTGGAATTTGTAGTTCTACTGCCCTTGATCTTTTTTCTTCATTGGTGTTTCTGTCCCATTAGGACCTAGAACCGATATCTAGGTAGGAGGGACTGACAGCAAGCCAATTTCATTAACAGTTAAGGATGAGGATGGGAGGTTTCCACTAACCTGTGTACTCCGTCTTCTATGCTAGGTGAACCCCAGGCGTGTCTCAGAGGGAGCCAGGTGACTTCTCTGCAGACTACTTGCCATGGTGCCCTACCAAGGACGGAGGCAATAAATTGGGGGTCCTTCCCCATGGTCAGCTCCCCAATGGCCTGGGTGAGGTAAGAGCTGTGTATAGGAGCCAGTTTTTTGGAGTTTCCCCAGTTGGGAGGACTGGAGGGTATAGATCACAGGCTTGTTCAAGGCTTTACACATTCAGCAAGGGTTCTAGAAAGACACCTAATCTTACAGACTCATTTCTTATATCAGGTTGCAACACCTTGACTTGTGGTTGAGATCGCCCCGTGCATTTGCACGCTCCCTTAGGTCATTCACGCCTTGGTGGCTTGGCCCAGGCTTGACTGTTGTGATACATAATATGAGTACCGTAATCCTGGAGGGAAAAACCAAATAGCAAGGCCTCTGGTCTCCCCTTTGGACAAAGGGGAACACACTGAATATATTTTAAATGAAGAAACACTAAATCAAGGTTATAGAATTTGTGCTCCATTTTCAAATGTTTCAGCTTTTGAATGTGACTTTGTGTCCATTATGTAACACCTCATTGGAAGAGAACCTCAAAAAGATAAATTTGAGGTGGCGATGGGGATTGTGGTGAGAGAGGAAAAGAGTGAACCTGGATAATGTGGGATGGGTTAAGATGTGGGGAGGAAAGGAGAACGGTACAGGCCAGAGTGCTTGGGATTCCCACATTTTTGCATCTTGGCTGGATCTGGGTGCAGGCCTCGGGCTGGTGGCCACGTCCGTCTGCTGCCCATCACGGCTTCTGGATCCTCCTTTTTCCCATACTTTTCCTGCTGCCTAGGTTTCTGGTCCCTATCGTTACAGATGTCAGGGTCCTCATCCCTCTCCAGTCCCGAGAAGCTGTCTTTCATCCTTAGCACTTTTTCACTTGAATTCATGTCTACCCAGTGTGAATTCCTGGGAGAGTAGGTGATGGTGACGAGCTGGTTCTGCTCGAGTTCCCCAGAGCACGGCCTTCTTGATGACCTCGTGCTTTTCTTCAGGGTGGGCTGGCTGCTCTGACACCATGGGGAGCTGCTGCAGCTGCCTGAACAGAGACAGCGTCCCAGACAACCACCCCACCAAGTTCAAGGTACCTACAGCCCCCTCCGCTCCACCTTCCCTACGTGGCCTTGTAGGCTCAGGCCCCATGCAGTTGTGCTGCCTCAGCCTCCCTGGAGAAGGTGAAAGGCAGGCCGAGGCTGTGGGCCTCTGAGACAGCCCAGGACACCGCCAAGGTACCCCCAAGAATGATGAAACGCCATAATACAGTAGCAGAAACTGCTTTTACAACGTTCACTCCTGTCTGTGTATCTTTGCAACTTTACATGTAACTTTTTTTGGGAAAAATGACAATAGTCTGTATTTGTGAGTTGTTATATGTAGAATATTTAAAACAGTACTTAGCACATGGTAAGCACTATATAAGTGCTGTTTGCTTTGGGAAGCTAAGGCCAGGCCCAGTGAAACTCTGTGCCTCTGCCTCCCACCCCTATCTCTTCCCTCCCTGTAGGGGGAGCCGCCTCCTCACCCCAGGGCATGTTGAGGCAGAAGTTTTTCCTGCCCACCAGAAGAGGGAGCCCTCAGCAAGGTCATATGGTTGGGGGAAGTAGTGAAGATGATATACATCTATTCTCTCTTGGGCTTGACATCCCCAGAGTCTTAGGATTTTGAACTTGGAACTGAACCCCTTCCCCCATTGATGTGTGGTCCTTGGATACTAAGCCACGGGCGGTCCAAGGTCATGTAGCCTTGGTCATGTAACCATCCGACCTAAATGAGAACAGTAAGGCCCAGAGAGAAGGGGTTTGCCCAGAGAACCGCGGTGGGTCAGTGGTCCTGCTTTGCGCATTCCCCAGCAACCAGAGTGGTCAGGCGATCCCCTCAATGCCCCCTCTCTAGCCCTGCATCGTCCTGCCTCCCAGTGGTTCAGGGACCCGTAGTCACACTCACTCATTGACCCTTCTCTCCTGGTCCCCCATCCCGCCCCCAGGTGACGAATGTCGATGACGAGGGCGTGGAGCTGGGCTCTGGGGTGATGGAGCTGACGCAGAGCGAGCTGGTGCTGCACCTGCATCAGCGCGAGGCTGTGCGTTGGCCCTACCTCTGCCTGCGGCGCTACGGCTACGACTCCAACCTCTTCTCCTTCGAGAGTGGCCGCCGGTGTCAGACAGGCCAGGGTGAGTACCAGCACCTGCCCCACCCTTGAATAGCGCCCTGTGCACCTCGGGCAGGCCCAGGGGCTGAAAGGTGCAGCTCAGGGACTGTGGTGAAGTCTGTTATGGAATTTGAGAATGTGCCTTACTACTTAACCTGCCAACAGACTTGGCAGGGGTTGCCCAGAGATGGGAAGGGTCCTGGCCAAGGGTGCACAGCCTCTCAATTGCAGAACTAAGTGGACTCCTAGGCCAGTGCTCTTTCTCTTCAGTCATTGCAGCTCTGGCCTGGGTCCCTTTCCACCTGACTTGAATTTATTGCACAGCCCATGAGAAAGAGCCAGTGCTCCCAGGCTAGAGCCTGCCTGGTGAAAGCAAGCAACTCTTTCCCCTCCTGTTACTCCAGTTTCAAGGGTCCCTGTGGCCCCGAGTAGGAGCGGGCTTTCTTCTGAGTCCCCGGGTCAGGGAGCCTGGGCCCCATGAATAATGGAAGGTCAGGCGGAAGCTCCAGCTGCTGTGGGGCTGAGTGACTTGAGGACGATAGATCAGGGAGGCAGCGTCCTAAGGTCCCTCATGTACAGACTAAACCTCGAGAGGTGGATCTTTGTCCCCTCTCACCTGTGGGCAGTGGGCTGTGATGTGTTCTCCCTTCCTTTCCTCACTGCCCCCAGAGGTCAGGGAGTGGTGGGGCTGTTCCATGATGTCAAGCCATGGCTCCTTCAAGGGATGGTGTGGTCTGGGCTTATCTTTTAGGATCAAGACATAGCTCTGCAAAAGGGATCCTGCATGGGTTAAGTCCAGTTTGGGATTATGGTTGTGTCGAGGTGGAATAAATGGGCTTTTGTGATGAGGCCACCAACAAAGCGGTGGGCCTCTCAGGTTGTGTTTGCTGGAGGAGCCGCCCCCTCCGTGAAGCCTACCCACGGAGTTCATGAGGCAGTGAGCCGAGATGGGGGGCAGAAGGTGTCCCTGCTCCTGCTGGTGGTTGATCGACACTTGGGATTCCCAAGGGCCTATCTTAGACCCCAACATGGTTCTTCTCATACTCCAGGCTTTCCCAGCCTTTTCTAGCCTTGGCATAGCTTGCCAGAATAGTCCTTTCTCTTCCCCTATATCTTTCTCGTCCCCTTCCTGCAAACCACAGTGGCCCCGTACCCAGGCCTAGATTGTTTGTCTTTGTTTGGGATCTGTGCACGTGCATACCCCAAGTAGCCTCCCCCAGTCCCAGCTCCCACTGTTGCAGAAGGGAGTGCAGAATCCCAGGCTGGCCCAGCACCCCAAGGGCATCTTTGGATCCCCTGAGTCACAGGTCTTCAGCCCAGCCCCACCATCCTCAGGGACTTGGAGGAGCTGCATTGGCTTTTGAGGGGTTCTAAGGTCGGCTGCGCTGAGGAGCCACACGGTTGCCTCACCATATTTGTCCCAGAGATCATCTGCCAGCCCTTCCTTTCTGCACTAGAGTTCAAGCTGCCTGAGGCCAGGGACCTACTCAGTAGGTGTTCACCCTGTGGCCAGGCACTGAACAAGCCGTGAACAGGACAGAATTTCCTGTCCTGAAAGAGCTTTGAGTCTGTTGGGCATAGGCTGAGGGCTGGTGCTCTGGGTGGGGCTCACTGTTCGGGGAGCGAGGGCTGGTGAGCAGAGGAAGAGGGGGCAGCACGTGAGATTAGAGTGGGCACTCATCTAGTACTAGCCTTTTCTGTTCTGCTGTTTACTTCTCTTTCCCCCACCCCTGTACACGCACACCCTTATTAAAATGATTTCGCCTCAGGAAGGGTAAGAAGCTGCCGCGTTTGGACTTAAGATGATGGTAATGGCTACTGCAGGTGTTGGGGTGCAGGTAGCTCCTGGAGTAGCTTGGGATTCTAGGGTGTAACTGGGAAGGGGGCTCAGGATTAGGAGTTCAGGGACGTTTCCTGAGCTATGTGCATCTATTGAGCTCCTCTGCCTCCTTCCCAACTGGGCACAGGCTCAAAGGGGCCTCATATCCTCCTCTCCTCCTTCAGGGATATTTGCATTCAAGTGCTCCCGGGCCGAGGAAATCTTCAACCTCCTTCAGGATCTAATGCAGTGCAACAGCATCAATGTGCTGGAAGAGCCAGTCGTCATCACCCGCAACAGCCACCCCGCAGAGCTTGACCTCCCTCGGGGCCCCCAGCCTCCCAACAGTGAGTAGCCTTCTGTCCTGGGCACCCCAGGGCACACACCCAGGAAGCACGAGTCTTGGAGGTACAAGAGGCAAGCAGGCAGGTGGGAAGGTGCGGCGTGAGCCTCCCTCTAGGACAGTAGTCCGCCATCAGAACCACTCTTGGGATGGGAGAGGTCCTGGTCTGGGCCAGTCCGGTGACTCAGGCTGAGGCTGTGGAGTCCTGGGCCTTGTATTGACTGACGGTTGGGGAGCAGACAGGAAGACACTGGGTTTCCATGGAAATGGCAGTCTGGGGCTTCTTCGCTTCCTTCTGTCTACTGGGTCATACCCATATACCTTTCCTGCTGCTGGTGAAGGCTATGACCATTTTCTGGAGACATTCCCACATTTTCTGCTTGTTCATTCACTGAGTCCTTACTGAGTTCTGCTCTGGGATCTGTCCTCCATGGCCTGTGGGGGTCAGAAGAAATAGAAAACACAGCCCCTGCTTTTGACAAGCTTCTCTGGGGTTTACTGGTAGAGGCAGAATAAGGCAAAGGGATAGTCCAGTGAGTAAGTAGGCGAGCCCTGGATGTTTCAGGTAAGAATGTAATGGAGAAAGTGAGGTCCAAGCCGAGCTTTGAGACAAAGGGCAGGATTTGAAGAGCAGAGAGAAGGTGAACAATAATGAGGAGCTTCAAGTTCAGCTGGGCCTAACCTTCAGCACCCTCTTGGGGGCCCTGAGAGTGTCTCCCTCTGATTGGACACCACACAGTTACAGGTGGCTGTCAGTTGGTTTAAATGACCCTCACCTGGACTTGTGACCTCTGTGTGCAGCTCTAGGCTATACTGTCTCCAGCTTCTCCAACGGCTTCCCTGGCTGCCCAGGTGAGGGCCCAAGGTTCTCAGCTCCCCGGCGCCCCTCGACGAGCAGCCTGCGACACCCCTCGCTTGGGGAAGAGGCCACCCATGCCCTCATTGCCCCTGATGAGCAGGTGAGCAAGCACCTGCCGTGCCCCTGCCTGGGTGTCCTGGGTGGGGTTGGGGGATCAGACTGCCTCCTCCCAGTAGGAATAATGGGGAGGAGAAGAAAGTTGAGAGGGGTCCCTTGCCCCAAAAAGGGAGGCTGTTTCCCTGGGAGGTTTGGGGGACAAGGAGGAGGCAGAAATGCCAGCTCTTTTTCCCTGTTCTTCTTTTCTCTCATCCCGACCCTTCTGTTCTCTCCCTCCTCCCTGCCCTTGGACCCTCCTTGCTTCACTTGGACTCCTCCCTCTCTGCCCCTTCTCGGCCCAGTCCCACACTTATGTCAACACGCCAGCAAGTGAGGAGGACCACCGCAGGAGCCGGCACTGCCTGCAGCCCCTGCCTGAGGGCCGAGCACCCTTCCCCCCGGAGGCCCAGGGCCTGGACCAGCGGGACCCGCAGGTGTTCTTGCAGCCGGGCCAGGTGAAGTTCGTGTTAGGCCCTGCCCCTGCCCGGCGGCACCTGATGAAGTGCCAGGGCCTCTGCCCCAGCCTGCGGGACCCCGCCCACCACAACAACAACGAGGGCCCCTCTGAGTGCCCTGCCCAGCCCAAGTGTACCTATGAGAACATCAGCGGGGGGCTGCGGCGGGGGACTGGCTGGAGACTGAGCCCGGAGGAGCCGGGCTGGAATGGCCTTGCCCACCGCCGGGCCGCCCTGCTGCACTACGAGAACCTGCCCTCCCTGCCCCCCCTGTGGGAGGGCCAAGCCCAGCAGCTGGGGGAGGAGGCTGGCGACGATGGGGACTCGAGAGACGGGCTCACACCCTCCTCCAACGGCTTCCCTGATGGCGAGGAGGACGAGACCCCCCTGCAGAAGCCCACCAGCACCCGGGCCGCCATCCGCAGCCATGGCAGCTTCCCTGTGCCACTGACCCGCCGCCGCGGGTCCCCACGGGTCTTCAACTTCGATTTCCGCCGGCCGGGCCCCGAGCCCCCAAGGCAGCTCAACTACATCCAGGTGGAGCTGAAGGGCTGGGGTGGAGACTGCCCCAAGGGGCCCCAGACCCCCTCGGTCCCCCGCGCCCCTGTGTCCACCACCCACCCTGCCCGCAGCTCAGACTCCTACGCCGTGATCGACCTCAAAAAGACCGTGGCCATGTCCAACCTGCAGAGGGCTCTGCCCCAAGATGATGGCACCGCCAGGAAAACACGGCACAACAGCACTGACCTGCCTCTGTAGGGACGTCTTGTCCTCGCCACCCTCCACCCCACCACGGCCCAGCATCCACCTCACCTCCTGTCCTCTGAACCCACCCACCCCAGGGCTCAGGGTCGCTTTGCAGAAGGGCATTGAGGTGGGACCAGATGCTTCTGGAGCTAGTTGGGGTCCCCAAAGATGTCAGCCAGTGAGTGTCCCAGTCTCCAAGCTGGGAAGAAAAGAAGGTGACCAGGCGAGGAGGAAGCCAAGACACAAACCATGATTGCATTTAGCACCATGACGTCCATTTGTTTGTTGTCTTTCTGTGTGTGTTTTGTTTTGTTTTGTTTTTGGGTTGAAATTTTGAAACATTTTGTACCTGTTGGTTTTATTTATCAGTTTATTTTTCTATTTATTGTTTTAAATGTAATTTAACATATTTATTAATATTATAATTATTTTTAAATTCTGGCTCGATGGATGATGTCATCTTATGAAAACTGGCATGGTTCTGGGGTGGACATAGAGGAGGTTTAATAGAATTAGGGGGGTCATTCTGGGAAATTGGGGACAGTTCTGGTTTCTGTGATAAGTCTGTGATGGTCTTAATTTGTAACACAAAGGACATTTCAGGGGAAAAGCATACAACACTGTTACATCACAAGCTGGAAGTAAGTTGCTTTCACCTGATAAGTCATGGTGAATAAGATCAGCAAAATTGCTGTCTTCACCCCACCAAAATATCCACAATTCTCTTCTTCCAGGTCTTTGATCTTTCAGGTCTCTTTTTCTCCTCCGTGAGGCCCTCGCCCAGACCTTAATGTTGCCAGGGATGTATGCTGCATCGAAGTAAAGTGACAAAGAGGACAGGTGGGATAATATTTGCTGAGACAATGTTTAATGAAATAAAACCCTACCCATCTGAGGTTGGCAATGGGTAGGAGGAAGGGATTAGATAAGATTCTTCTCTGGAACCCCTCACAGGTTCTCCTTCTGCCACCTGGCTGGTCCCAGAGATGCTGCTTTCCTTTAACACCTTGGCCCAAAGGTGGATCCCTCTTTGTCCCCATCCCCCTCTCCCAGGTCAAGGCTGAAAACCTTTAAACGGGACTTTACCAAAAGCCCAGAGATAGCAAAAGGAAAAAACACTGTGTAATGTATAACTATATCATCTGGTTTGCACAGTGTGACTTTCCCAGAGACTTGACCCCCAGGAATGGACTCTTTGGGGTGCCTCCTCCCATACCCTAAGGGCAGGGCCCGAACAGAGCCACCACATCAGAACACCTCCTGGAAACCCAGAGTGTGCACGGGGTGCATGGGCACCTGCCCCAGTGCTGCCTTGTGGCGGGAGCCCCCTTTCCTGTCCTGAAGCTGCCTCTCTCCCCCACCTCTCCCCGTCTCTCTTCCTCCAAGACTCCATTTTTATCTCAAACCCTTGACAGTTAATCCAGAGAAAATCCCATTTCTGTGATATCACTCATGGTCTGGGTGAGGAGTGGGAGGGGGCATTTATCCAAGACTTAGGGAAAAGCCTTCTTGCCTTTAGTCACTGTTGGGCTCTGGTCCCCTGCCCTGTGAAGCAAGGAGACCTGTCGTCTTCCTCACCAAGTAAACAGGGCAGAGCCAGGCTCACACCCCCCGCACCCCCACACCCTGCTGTCCAGACCCCACTGCCCAGGCCACAGCCCCTGAGGGGGGTTGGACTGACCAGATCCCAGGACCCCCTCGCCTTGGGGATTACCTGAGAGACGCCCTTCATCTGGGGCCCAGCAGGATCCCAGGGTGCAGCTGCCAGAACCCCAAAGCTGGCATCAAACCTTCTCCCCTTTCATCGCTCCCTGTAGGCTGCATTCATTGCATTTGTTTCTTCCATCCCATGGTGGGGAGACTCCGACTCTGCAGCTGACCCAGCCTGCTCGGATCTGCCCTTTGGATGTCCTATTTGCACACCACCCCTGCCCCTCATTTTGGCTTCTGCAGGCAGGAGCGGTGGTCTATGCAAACAGGACAGTCACAAGGGGGGGCAGTCATGGCCATGCCAGGACCAGGCCAAGGGGCTTTGTGGGGCTTGCGATTCGTGGGCTTGCCCAGGCTCCTCACTAATGGACAGGTTCTGTCGTGGGGGAGCTGGGCGCTTGAGTCAAGAGACACAGGTTCTGGTCCTGACTCAGCCACTATCTCCACCACCTTGAGCATTTGGTCACTCCAAATGGGACTAAATTTTTGCACTTGAAAAACATGGAGCTAGTTGTGAGATGTAGCTAATGAGATGATGAAAGTGACCCCCTTTGGAAAGTAAGTAGATCCATCTGGGCAGGCTGTGTTAACAGCCCAACTGTGCCAGAGCTAAAAAAAAAAAACAGCTGAAAGTCACAACTCAAGGCCCCGAGACCTCAAGACTTCGGGCTTATTGCTGCTCCTTTGCTGAATAACAATAGAAGGAACAGCTATCTTCCTTCTCTGGGGTCACAAGATCCTGGCCTGTCCCCCCTGAGTTCCCCCAAGGGACAAGTCATAATTGCCTCAATATGCATATTTGTGGGAGATGGGAGGAGTCTAAGGGACACCCAGAAGTTCACTCCCAGCCCAGGGCAGGCCCCAACCTTCCCTTGTCCCTTCCCCAGGTCACTACCTGTGACCCACCAGGTCTGTTGCAGGAATTTTCCTCTCATGGGGAGGGTGGGGTGTGAGGGGACGGCTTTCCGGGCCGGAAGGGGTGGGTGGGAGCGCTGCCCAGGAGGGCAGCTACTGCTCCCGTGTCCTGCAGACGTCAGGGAGTGGCGTGCAGATGCAATCAGTTTCCCTCATCATCATGGTCCAGAGATCACCACCACCATCGGGGTATTTGCTGACTGCTCAGTTCTCTCCTTTAGAAACAGGCCCTGCCGGGCCCCTGGGCTGCCCTCAGGAAAGGACTGGAGGCAGCATCCTGCTCAGGAGTGACATTTCAGGTCAGACCAGGAGGGGCCCTCCCCAAGCCCACCCCTTGGTAATGACTGCACTTCACAACCGTATAAACACGGCCAGCCTTTCCACAGGGCCGGGCTGGCAGGATTGTTATCACCACAGCGCAGGGCAGGAAGCAGGCCAAGAGGTGAAGAGACTTGCCTCAGGCCATGAAGCTAATTAGCTGTTTGAGCTGGGGTTGGGTGCCAGTCGTGTGTCTTTCCCCCAGAGGGATCCCACGCTGGCCTGAAGGGCCTCAGCTGTCTCGGGGGCTACAGGGAGAATATGTTGGGAGCCCCCACCCCTGTAGGAGCAAGGCAAAGTCCCAGCAGGGAGCCACATTCCAGCGCCTGCCTCCATCGGGAGTTCCTTGGAATTCCCAGCATGGGCCTGCTCTCCCTGAGGACAGACGCCTGCCCCCCTGCGCCAACCCCCTCTGCTCTTCAGATTCCTCAGGAATGTCTTCCCCTCTGTGCGGGAGGGGCCAGGGCAGGTGTGCCAGAAGAGGCCTGACCTCACCAGCCCCCGGCTCCCTCTCCTGAGGGGCATCTTGGTCTCAAGGGAGGCTCTCTCCTCAGCTCTGGAGCCCTCTCTGACCAATGTCGTAAAAGTTAAACTCAGAGGTGGAGGAGTTTATAACAAGGGGTCTTTGGTCCTCCAGAAAAGGCACGGGAAGCCTGAGGTGGGCAGGGGTGCTGGGGCGGGGCTAGGGAGACCCAACAGACCCACCACCCCCACCCCGGGCTCTGTATTTACAGTATCACAGAATCCAGGCCGTCATCTGAGCTGGAGCCCATCCGGGATCCCCTCAACAGGCTGTCTGGAGATACTAATCCAGTCTTTGCTCAGACACATCCAGGCACAGGAAGTGCACCACCTCACAAGCCCGTCCTCCTGCTGGGTTCTAATTCTGCTCCTAGAGCCACACACAGCTAAGTCTAGTCTCTCTGCCGGGGCTGCAGCTTTGAAATTTGGCTTCACCACTCACTGACAACTTGACCTCTGCGCCTCTATTTCCTGTGCCACATGGGAGTAATAACAGGCCTTCCCACAGGGAATTGTGAGGATCAAATAAGAGGGTGTCTTCCAGCACATACCACGACAACTCACTCATTGTAAGTGCTCAATAAATGGCAGTTGTTCGTGTCACCTGAAGATAGCTTTTTCTGGCATAACCATGTATCTACCCCCCTGCGTAGTCTGACCCAGAACCGAGTGCAGTATCCAGGCCTGGGTGGCCACTTCAGCCCAACACCTCCCGTGTTCTAGACGTTATACTTCTGCTAATGCAGCCCAAGTTAGCATTCACTTCACTGGCCCTGTTGGCTCTTGGGGCCCTAAAGCTGACCTAACCCACCAGATCTTTTCCACATAAACCACTGCAGCATCCCTCACTCCTAACCCCTATCTCATATGGGAGTCTTTGGACTTAAAACCCAAACTGTCCATCCATCCAGTCACCGTTTCTTCTGGTTAGTCTAGGTCTGCCCCTGGCATTTAGAGGCACCTGCTCTCACTGTGAACACGCAGTTG
>PVKH010028979.1:0-12739 GCA_004027955.1 Chaetophractus vellerosus | reverse complement strand
CACTCCTTTGCTAATGACATGGGAGGAGTTTCAGCTGTTTGCTGTTTTGATTGATTACCCCACCCATCAATTCCCCATGAGGGCCCAATGATAATGTCCCTGGAGAATATCCAGGGCTTCTCCTGGCTTCCGGAGGAAATCTCATTCCTGAGGGTATTCCAGCAGCCATCTTGAGGGTATTGATATCCATGTGGACGTCTTGCCAGGTTCCAAATCCATCTATTGATTCCCTATTTTACTAGCCTGCTTTATCTTTACTCTTCCAAAACTGCCGTAAAAGCCAAACATTCATAATAGGTAGAAAGAAAAGTGAAAGCCAAGGAGAATGGCTGTTATGATATGGGAAGTGAGTGATCAGAAAATAAAATCAAATATAATAATAAATTCCATTCATTTCTAGGAAGTTTGTTTTTATCATTTACTCTTTGTTTCTTCATTTACACCTCATTTTAATTGTTTTTAATATTAAAAAGCATTGTTTTCTCTGTGAATTTTGTCCAATCTTTATTTGGACAACTTCGATACTGACTGACGCTTGGAGCATGCTTAAACAGAGATTTCATTTAGGGATCTCACCACCTTACAAAGTAAGCACAAATAATATATCTTAAGATATAAGGAACAGAGCAATTGGAGATGTATTTTACAGGTAAGGAAATTATAGGTCAGAGAATTTATGTTAAGGCCAGCCTACAAGTTCTATTTTGTTGTTAGCATTGTTTAACCACACAATGGAAATCTGATTTAAAATTCAGCAAAGATACTTGTAGAATTTATAAGCAGTATTTAAAATTAAATACTTTTTAAAGCCTAGAATTAGACTTTTCCCTTGCTTGTCTGTGAAACCTCTTTACAGATTTAGTGAATGGATGACCATTCCAAATGAATCTCAAAATATTAAAAGCCCCAAAATGTGTGTATCTGTCAGAAGCGTTATGCCACACTTAGGGATGTGCATGTGGGGGGTTGTGGGAGGGGTGGGGGGGTGGCATATGGGTACTCCTGGAATCTCTGTGTAACATTTATGTAATCAATGTATCCTAAAAATGTATATAGATATATAAAAAATAAATAAAAAATTAATAAAAAATATATAATCAATATTTCTTAGATAAGCTACTAGAATTTAGACTAGACCTCTCTTCCTTTTGTATAGATTTTTGATGGTAAAGGATCTCAAATGAATAAAAATGATGCATAACGTAAAAAAATTGTTTCTTGTGACTTTCAGATTATACTTTCTTTTTATTTTAACAGTATGTCTTGACGTTGGTAACAGTGCTTTCAAAAGCCAGATTGAAAACAATAATTTTTAATCAGCTTTCCATATATAACTTTCAATGAGTACATCGTGGTAATCCACTGAGATTAAATGGGGATAAAGACTGTTGTTTTCTTTGTACTTAATAGGAATAAAGTGATGCATCCTCCCATTCTCAAAATAGATGCGAAAGTAGAGCTATGTTTTATCAGTAAGTTCTCACTTGTCTTTTGTTCTTTAGACCAGAGGTCTTATCACCACTGAGCCTTGATAGAACCAATATTGCCAAGAAAGCAGGGACAAAAGGATCAAAGACAAAAAAGGTTTAAAACAAACAAGGTATATCTTTTCTTTCTTTTAGTTCCAGCACCTCTTAATCATTTACAGTTATTTTTAAAGTCCTTTTTTCTTAAGGAACTTCAGCACTATCATGCTAATAAAGGGGAAAAACAATGGAAGGGTTTTGTTTTTTTATTTAAACACAGACTCTGTAGCATCAAGCACTATGACCTGGCCTGAGGAAATAGGAGAAAATCAGTGGTAGAAGTCAGTGACTTTCACATAAAGGTATGGAAACACTTCAAAAGAGAAAAAGATTAGTAATGCATTTCAGAAAGCACTATTCTTCTCAGAGTAACTTATCTGAATTATAAAGCAACCGACATCAGCAAAAGATTTAGTTGTACTATTTAACTGAATAAAATACCTATTTCCTTACCATCAACATACTTGCTGGTGGAAAGAGAGAAAAAAGCTGTATTGGAGATATTAATCCTATTTTTAAAAATGTTTCCATTGCATCAGCAAGCACAATGGAAATACACATTACTAATGTATATTGAGGATGGCCCTAGTTTGCATGTAACATTTATTATGATACCAGACTGATGAAAAATGGGTTATTTTGTAATGACATAGTTTATTTTTAAGTAATTTTTTATTAGAGAAGTTACAGGTTTACAGAAAAATCATACAGAAATTACCAACCCCCCCATCAAGACAGCTTTCGCTAATAACATTTTGCATTAGTGTGTAACTGCTTCCCACAGCAGATGCAGCATTTTACATTCCTAAACAATGGACCATTTATTCACATCCTCTCCAACACTTATTATTTCCATTTTTTTGAATAGTAGCCATTCTTCTGAGTGTGAAATGGTATCTCATTTTAGTTTTGAATTATATTTCCCTAAGACTAATGTTATTGAACATCTTTTCATGTGCTTTTTGTCCACTTGTGTTTTCACTTTGGAGAAATAATTTTTCAATTGTTTTGCCTATTTTATAATCGTGTTTTTGCCTATTTTTATTGAGTTAGGATTTCTTTATATTTCTTTATATATTATTTGATATGTGGATTCCAAATATTTTCTCCCATTCTATAGGTTGTCTTTTTACTTTCATGATGAAGTCCTTTGCACAGAGGCTTTTTCTTCTTTTTCTGAATTTTGACAAAGTCCCAAAAGCTCATGCTTTGGGTGTAAAGTCTAAGAAACCATTGCCTACCACAAGGTCCTAAAGATGTTTTTTACTAGGAGTTTTGCAGTTTTGGTTCTTAAATTTAGGTCTTCAATTTTGACTTAATTTTTGTTTATAGTATAAGGTAGGGCCCCCCTTCATTCTTTATCATATGGCTATCCAGTTTCCCAAAACCATTTGTTGAAGAGACTGTTCTTTCCCCATTGAACAAACTTGGCATGCTCTCAAAAATCAATTGAACATAGATGTATGAGGGTTTATTTCTGAACTCTCAATTTAATTCCATTGTTCTATATGTCTGTCCATGTGCCATACTGTGTTGTTTTGGTTATATGGCTTTGTAATAAGTTTTAAAATCAGTAATTACAAGTCCTTTAACTTTGTTCTTCTTTTTCAATAAGATTACACTATTCAGGACCCCTTAATCTTCCATACAAATTTTTCTTCAAGAAGGCTGTTGGAAAAGTGATTAGGATTGTGGTGAATCTATAAATTTCTTTGGGTAAAATTGAGATTTTAATAATATTTAGTCATCTAATCCATTAATACATAATGTTCTACAATACATAAAGTTTTTTGATTTCTTTTTAAGAATGGTTTGTAGATTTTAGTATATGAGTCCATTACATCCTTGGTTAAAGTTTTTACTAAATATTTGCTTCTTTTAGTTGCCTTTGTAAATGAACTTTTCCCCTTAATTTCCTCTTCAGATAGTAACATTACCAATTTTTGCAAATTGATCTTGTACCCTGACACTTTCCTGAATTCATTTATTATCTCTAGTAGCTTTATTGTGGATTTTTCAGAATTTTCTATATATTTGGATTGTGTCATCTGCAAATAGGGATACTTTTACCACTTTATTTCTGATTTGAAAGCCTTTTATTTCTTTTTCTTGCCTAATTTCTCTGGTTAGAATTTCCAGTACAATATTGAATAACATTGGTGACAGTGGGCATTCTTGTCTTGATCCTAATCTTAGAGGGAACACTTTCAGTCTTTCACCATTGAGGATGAAGTTAAATGAGGGTTTTTCATATATGCCCATTATCGGGTTGAGGATGTTTCCTTCTATTCCTTGTTTTCTAAGTATTTTTATCAAGAAAAAGTCCTGGATTTTTTTTTTCAAATACATTTACTAGTCAAATGATATGATCATGTGTTTATTTTTTCCTTCCTTTGTTCTATTAATGAAGTGTTTTACATTAATGGATTTTATTATGTTAAACCAACCTTGCATACTTGAGATAAATCCAACTTGATCATATTGTAAAATTCTTTTATTACACTGTTGAATTAAGTTTGCTAGTATTTTGTTAAGATTATTTGTATCTATATTTGTAAAGGATATTGGTCTGTAAATTTTTCTCGTATTCTCTTTATCTGGCTTTGGTATTAGGATGATGCTAGTTTCATGAAAAGAATTAGGAAATGTTCTTTCCTTCTTAATGTTTTGGAAGAGTTTGAGCAGGTTTGGTGTTA
Source organism: Chaetophractus vellerosus (assembly GCA_004027955.1). Lineage (NCBI taxonomy): Eukaryota > Metazoa > Chordata > Mammalia > Cingulata > Chlamyphoridae > Chaetophractus > Chaetophractus vellerosus. The sequence continues at coordinate 8,517 of PVKH010028979.1, read as the reverse complement.
ATTCTTCCTGAAATGTTTGGTAAAAGTCATCAGTGAAGCCATATGATTCTGAGAGGTTTTACTTTGTTGCATGGATTTTTTTTTCTTATTTTAGGAAGTACTGGGAATTGAACCCAGGACCTTGTATATGGCACTCAACAACTGAGCTACACCCGTTCCCCTGTTGGGACTTTTTTTTTTTTTTTGAGGTACTGGGGCCGGGATTGAACCCTGGACCTCGTATGTGAGAAGCTGGCTCTCAAGAGCCCCATCTGCTCCCTGAGTTGGTTTTTGTTTGTTTGTTTTTAGAAGACACCGAGAAACAAACCCAGGACCTCTCATGTGGGAAGCAGGCGCTTAACCACTTGAGCCATATCTGCTTCCCTATTGGGACGTTTTTGATGACTGTTTCAATCTTTCTATTTGACATTGGTTTGTTGAAATATTCTATTTATTCTTGTGACTATGTAGGTAGTTTGTGTGTTTCTAGGAATTTGTCCATTTCATTTAAGCTGTCTAATTTATGGGCATACAGTTTTTCATAGTATCCTCTTATAATCCATTTTATTTCTGTGGGGTAGGTAGTAATGTCCCCCCTTTCATATGATTTTAGTAATTTGTGTCCTATCTCCTTTTTCATCATCTGTCTAATTGTTCATAAATTTTATTCATCTTTTCAAAGAACAAACTGTTGTTCTTGTTGATTCTCTATTGTTTTGTTTCATTTATCTCCATTCTAAGATGTTATTTCCTTCCTTCTGCTCACTTTGGGTTTAGCTTGTGCTTCTTTTTCTAGATCCTGCAGCTGTGAGGTTAGATCTCTTTTTGAGATATTTCCACTTTTTCAATGTAAACAATTGGAGCTACAAATTTCCCTTTCAGCACTGCCTTTGCTGTATCCTGTAAGCTTTGGTATGTTGTGTTGTTTTAATTTGCCTGAAGATATTTCCAATTTACCTTGTGATTTCTCCTTTGATCCATTTGTAGTTTAATAGTGTGTTGCTTAATTTCCACGTTTATGAATTTTCCGGTTATCCCTCTGTTATTGATTTCTAGCTTCCCTCCATTGTGGTCAGAGATAATACATTCTATGATTTCAATATTTGAAAATTTAGTGGATTTTTTTCTTTTGTTACTTAATATGTGGATTATCCAGAAGAATGACCTATATGCACTTGAGAAGAATGTGTATTATGCTGCTGTTGGGTGAAGTGCTCTATATGTCTGTTAGGTCTATTGGGTTTGTAGTATCATTCAAGTACTCTATTTTTTTAACTAATGGTCTGTCTAGATTTTCTATCTATTATTGAAAATGGTGTATTGATTACTCCCACTATTGATGTAGAACTATTTCTTCCTTCAAATTTGTCAATATTTGCTTGATATGTTTTAATGTTATGATGTTAGGTGCATATATATTTATAATTGTTATATCTTCTCTTTTAATCAATCCCTTTATTAGTATATAGTGACCTTCTTGTCTCTATTTCTGTGAGTCCTTTAATGCATATATTCATATGGTTGATGATGTCTCACAAGTCTCTTAGGCTCTGTTCACTTTTATTTTTCATTCTTTTTTCTTTCTGCTTGAATTATTTCAATTGTCTTGTCTTCAAGTTCACCAATCTTTTGCCAGCACCAATCTGCTGTTGCAACTCTCTAGGGAATTTTTGCTTCAGTTATTGTCTTCAATGCCATTATTTCTGTTTATTCCTTTATAAAATTTCTGTCTCTTTATTGAGATCCTCATATCGTTCATTCACCACTTACCTGATATCCTTTGCTTCTTTTCTGTGTTTTCCTTTATGTCCTTTAGCATATTGTGGATCATTTTTTAAAAGCATTTGTCCAGTATGTCCATAGTCTGATCATCTTCATTTATGGCTTCTGGATTTTTATTTTTTTATTTTTAATTTTTTGGGGGAGTGAGCCATCATTTCCTGTTTCTTTGCTTTTCTTGTAATCTTTTTATTGTACACTGTACATTTTAATATTTTAGTGCAGGGATTCTTAAACAGGGTTCCACCAACCTCCAAGCATTCTGTGGAAAGAGCTCAGGGTTTCCATGAGTTGATTTGAAAAAATTCGACATTATTTTTTCTGAACTCTAATTGAAATCTAACATTTCCTTCACTTATGAAAGTATGCAATAAATTACAGTAGTATTTATTTCATATGACATTAGAGTTGTTATATCTCTCAAAAAAATCACTTACAGTCATCCATACTTCGAAACTATGGTAGTTGTTAGACCTGACACTAGTTAGTGTCATAAAACTATCTGCTCTATATTCTGAGAAGGAGCCGTGGTTTTCATCTGACTGGCAAAGGAGTCCATGGAACCAAAAAAATTAAGAACTCCTGTTTTAAAGTATTAACTCCAGTATTTAGTTCCTGAACTGTCTGTCCCTTAAGTCTGTATCCACTAGTAGTATAATAGAGGTTTCCTCTAATGGCAGGAACTAACAAAACAAATAAACCAATGCATAAAACACATTTTACGGTCTTTAAAAGTTGGCTCTACTTTGGCTGCTGGTTTCCTTCAGGTTTTAGCCCTCCTATCAAGATGATCAGCCTGAGGCAAAAGTGAAGGACAGGATCCTCTCCCTCTTTTCTGAGCCTGTGTCTTGTCCTGGGCTTGTGCTTTTGATGACCTTAAGAATTACCCCATTTACAGGAATTATAATTCCCCTTCTACATCCTATGAAATGGACTTTCTCTCTTCCCAGGTACTGCATTGTAAGGCTTTGATCCAGGCCACTTTGATGCAGGCCACTTTGACTTAGTTGTTTCTTTCAATGCTTTTGTTGTCTGCATTCTGATTCTGTGTGCAGGACAGATTCTGGGAGGGTGAGCCAGAGACAAGTTTCCTGGTTCAGTCACATTTCCTGTTTCAGGCTTTCAGACTGCTACTTGATAGTGTGACACTGACAAACAGGCACCCCGATATGTGCATAGCATTTACTCTGCACCTTCCAGAACAGGGCCAAGGGCCCAGAATGGGAATACAGGCTATCTCCATACCATACCAGAGAGGGGCTGGGGGGTGGGGGGGACTAACAAAAGAGCCATGAGGATTTCCTAACATTTTTAAAGCTGCATTTTCTTGATTACTTGTGCAGTTACTGCAACCTTTCAACAGTTTTCTGGAGTTTTGAGGAAGATGGCTTTGTAAGATTTAATGCATTGTTCAAAGATCCTGTGGGTGAATGGCACCCAGGAAATGGCATCTTATGCTGCTGTCTGGTCAACTGGAGGTTGACATAGTTTATTTTAATGGAAATATACTGTAAAGATTCTTAATATCTGATACAGATGTAAGAATCCCAAAATTAGAGAAATAGCTATGGAGAACATTTACTTCAATGATTAGAATAGATATCAATACTCAAAGCAGTAAGAGAGATGGAAAGTGTTACTAAGTAAGCATTATGTTTTAATCTCATTTGAGATGTTTTCTCTAGATAAGCCATACACTATCTAAAAACAATGAAGTCTGGAAGGTTCGTCAATGGGAATAATTGCCACAAACACATTTCTTCTATTCTGAGCATATTAATGATTTATTTCCATAGGTAAAAAACCTTCAGAACCCTTGACCTTATCAGAAGGTAGTAGGGGGAGCTAGAAAATAGATTTAAATTAAAACCCATGCTTAAGTTTGAAATTGCAAGCAGAGAAGTTATTTCTTATTAAAGCCTGCTCTTTGACTGCCAAAGTAAATATTGCCTCAAATAATGGGGCTCCTTAGGGCTCTGGAGACATCCAGACACTAGTCAGGGCAGACACATCAGGATTTTGGCACCCTGCCAGTGGGCTGTACTTTGAATTTTATGCTCCCCAGTGTGACAAAGTTGGACTCAGGTGTGGTTTCCCTATACATGGCTCTTCTGCCCCTTCTATTTGAACCTATAGTTAGTACTAGAGTTGATAGCTGTATGTCCAAGAGACTTAAATCTTTGGCCTGTCCATGTACCAGTTGGGCCCAGAATCTCAACACACTTACAACATCTACTCTCCAGTTCATTGGACTCACCCAGGACAACTAACAAGGAGATGATGATAGATAATGACCAACTCAAAGAACAGAGAGAGACTGCAACTGCAAGCAAGATAGTCCCTTCTATCTGCCCCATGGGATCTAAGCCCCCTCTCAATTAGAGGTGTAGTGGACATCACCATCCCAGAATCCTCAGGATTGGGGAATGAATGATGGACTAGAGTAGACTTACTGTTATTCTACTATAGACCTATTGTGATTCTAGCAATGGAAGAATTTTATTATTGATGTGAAGGCAGTGGCCCCTGGAGGTTCTGAGGGCAGGGAGTGGAAAAAATAGGTGTAATATGGGGGCATTTTCAGGACTAAAGTACACTAATACTGATTCATATTACAAACTATCAATATAACTTACCCACTTAAGGGAGGATGTGTGTGTGTGTGTGTGTGTTCATGGTGTGGTGTGTATATATTTATGACTGTATGACTGTAACTCTTATCAAAAAAGCTGTGGATCATTAAGTTCCTGGAGCAGGAGAACTTTTTATCCTGAAATAAATGAAGCCTCTTTTTTTCACAGTATGGTGATATAGTTTCTTTCCAATATGTAATACTATCTTATCGTCTTGTGGTATTGACCTGTATGAGTAGCCCTTTGCTTTATACCTTTGTTCTTTAATTGTGGTATATATTATATTTTTATGTCACAGATACATATGATACCCCTATAAATGAGATAGAAGAGACAAAACAAACCAGTTTGATCTCTCAGATACTTTTGGAAACAGAAAAATAAGATACTTGAAAGCAGATTTCTTATAATAATAAAAAGAACACGTAGTACAGTTCCAACATTATTTTCTTCAACATTGTACCATCAGATTTTTATTACATCTAAATAAACAGTGTGATTGTTAGCTTTTGGAACAAATATGACCCTACTTATGTACAAACAAAAAGAAAAAGAGACAGATCTATTTTGTTGCTCAAAAACCTTGGTACAAATAATAGTAAAAGGCAGTCACCTTTTTCCCCTGAAATAGTTCACTTTAGTGCAATAGGGTTCTATTTTCTCAGCTGTCAGTACTGTTATTGGCATAAAGACTGGGTATATAGCTAGAATTTTCCAATTCCCTAAAGTGGGGAATCAGTTTGTGTCTGAAGAAATGGTGCATTTCAAGTCCTTTTCAACCTGTCAGTATTTGAGAGTTATTAACTTCAGCTTTCTTTCTGCCTTTTGAAATCTGACACTGATTTGTCCCATATTTCCCAGAGGCCTCTATGTGCAATTAGCCATTGGATTCACTGAGTAATTACTTCATTTTTCATGTAAAATGCACTTGATTTATTATATACTTGGGGAGGAATGGCAGAGATAGGTCAACAGCAGTTAGTGGAGATTAAAGGAGATATTCTATTTAACTGTGGAAGTGAACAGTCCCCACAAGACTCAGCTAGTGAAGGAATGGGAAGGGTGCCACTCAAATTTTAACAGTGGTTTCCTAGCTGAATTTGCCACTGCTTTGAAATTAAATGAGTAATGGGAGGTCGTTTTTTTCTAAATCCTATCTTGCAAACTTATTCAAGTGAGTGGTAGTATGGTGCAGCTAAGGCAAATTCAAGGAAAAAAAAGTTTTAAATTTTCAGTAAGAATTTCATAAGCTCTTAAAAATTGTGAAAATCAGTGCAATTTTACTGTTTAAAGGGGGAAAAGGAGAGTATTGTCATAATCTTCCTGTCCTTTCTTTTAGGAGAAATTTTCTAGCACTTGCAGTGCTAATGTAGTACTTTTCTAAATGGATTTTCTCTGACTATGGGTACGTTTTTCTGACTTAAATAAATGATACTTTACACAGTAATACAAAAGGTATGACTGGCTTAGAATGAAAAGAGATTGTTTTCTTTTGACTAGGTACAGTTTATGTGTAGTTTAGTAGTTGATACCGTATAGCCTAAAATTACACTTCAGTTGCCTGGGAAAACAGATTTTAGCAAGATGCCGGTACTTTGTTTCTGTTTGTACAATTGCCCTATCTCTAGGAGCTTCCTCAGTAGAGTAGTTTCCTTCTGTGGGGCTGGCATCTGAAGAGAGGGTAATTGAGTGACCTTGTATTGTGAGGAGGAATGCCAAGTCAGTAATGGAAGAATCCCCTGTGAGGTGAACTGCTGAGAGTTTTCATTGCCCACTATAACAAAGCAGGGGTGGATTTTTCAGAAATTACAAAGTTAGCTCCAAAGGACCATACTTTCTCTTCCTCTGCCACTTCTGATTTAAATTTTCTGATTCTAGTCATCTGAGAGTTAGAGAAATTATAGGAGGGGGGAAAAAAAGCTATTCCTTCAGTGTCATCACGCTTTACTTTAACAAGATGATATTTATGATATTTATTGTCTGTACTACTTAGTTGTATTTTTCTTTTTCTGTAATAACATGTTCAACCCATTCACATTAGAGACTATGGCATTCAGGCCTCACCGGCAGCATTAGTGCAATTTGATTCCTTGTGATATTTATTCAGAGACAAATATGGGTGTCTTCCTATGTTTGATCAATGTTTGCATGGATGCATAATTAGTGTCTGTATTAGTCAAGGTTCTCCAGAAAAACGGAATGGACAGGAGTAATATATAAACACACACACATAAATATTATGAGAATTATTATAGAAATTTGCATACCGGCTCCCATAGGGAATTGCAAATCTGAAATCCATAGGGCGGGCTACAAGTGAGGAATTAAAGGGTGATGTTGCATGTTAGGAACTCCAGTGAAGGTGACAGTGAGTTACCCAGGAGGAGATAGCTGGCTAAAATAGAAATAGAAATTCTTCTTTCTGACAGCTGAAATCATTAGCTCTCCCTTTATGTTCTTTAAATGATTGGATGAGGAGACTTCTGTCATTGCTGAAGGCAATCTCCTTTGTTGATTGTTGGCATGTAATCAGCCATAGATGCAATCAACTGAATCATGATTTAAATCTGTTCACAAAATACCTTCACAGTAATGGTCAGGCCAGTGTTTGCTTGACCAAACAACAGGACACAATAACCTTGCTAGGTTGACCCATGAAATTAACCATCATGGTGTCTGATCATTTTTCTTTAACAAATTATCAATTCTTTTATATTTTCTTCTATCTTTAACTTTCTTACATTTTTCTGGCCATTGTATCAAGGCCTAACTGCGAAAACAAATACCATGCAATGAGTTGGCTTAAATAATGGGAATTTATTGGCTCACAGTTTTGAGGCTATGGGAAATCCAAAATTAAAGGGATGCTTTCTCCCAGCAAATTCTGGTGTTCCAGAGCTGGCTGCTGGAGATCCTTAGTCCTTAGCTTTTCTGACACATGGCAATGCATATGGTGGCCTCTCCTGGCTTCTTTCTCTTCTGGTTTCCATTGACTTCCAGCCTTTGGTTGCTCCCTCTTTCTCTGCTGAAGTCTTCTCTATAAGGACTTCAGTAATAGGATCAAAACCCAACCTGAGGGGCCGGCTCGATAGCCCAGTGGATAGGGCGCCGGCATACCACATGGGAGGCCCCGGGTTCGATTCCCGGGGACCTCTCCTAGCGGGCAGACCGCCTTGAGAATGGCAAGCCGCCATGGGTGGGCCGGAGCCGCCGTGGGCAGGGTAAGAAGCTACCACAGATATGGCAAGAGCCGCCACGGGCAGGGCAGGCTGCCCGTGGATGGAGCGCAGCCAGCCACCCGTGAACTGAAAGCCGGCCGTGAACGGACGCAGAGACCGCCCACAAGCGGGGAAAGCCGCGCCTGCGCAGTGACCACTCTCGGCGCGTCACCGCAGTGGGGGGGAGGGGAGATATGTAATAAAATAAATAAATCTTTAAAAAAAAAAAAAAAACCCAACCTGAGTCCGTTGGGCCACACCTTAACTGAAGTAACCTGATCAAAGTGTCCTATTTATAATGAGTTCACACCCACAGAAATGGTTTAAATTTAAGAATGCATTTTCTGGAGTCCATAGCTCCAAACCACCACACAAGATGTGTGAACAAATGTAAGAAAGTAATCAGTTTTCCTTATGTATTTTCAACCATGTCGAACCCCATCAGTATAGTGTACTTTCTAGTCTAATCTAAGAAAGAGGAAGTCCCAAAGACTGAACTTTCTACTCTGGGATATTGGACCACATATGTTTATAAGTGCCTTAATATTATCCCTGTTTTGTGTAAAATAAAAGGGAGGGGCTTAGATGAATGGAAAGGAATAAAAACCAATTATCTGTAGGTCAGAGTAGTAGGGAAGATTGCTGTTTTGGTCAGCCACAGGCATGCCATTTGAAATATACCAAAGATTGGTCAGTCTCTATAAAGGGTATTTATTTGGGGTAGAAGCTTACAGTTACCAGGCCACAAAGTATAAATTTCTTCCCATACCAAAGTCCACGTGTTGGAGTAAGATGGCTGCCGACGTCTCCAGGGTTCAGGCTTCCGGGTTCCTCTGTTCCCGGGGCTGTGTTTCTCTCCGGGCTTAGCTTCTGTTTCCTTCACGAGTTCAGCTGTAGACCATGAGGCT
>PVKH010028978.1:0-12807 GCA_004027955.1 Chaetophractus vellerosus | reverse complement strand
TAAGTGGATCATATGGTTAATGCCTTCTTGAATATCATCCAAAACAGGAACCATTACCACATTAGGAATTTCAAGATAGGCTTCAGTTTTTATAAAGGAAATTATATTGTCTGACTTTTGCCTATAATAGCTTGCAACAAATATTCTTCTGTGTAGCTTTTTGAAGATTATCTAATATTGATGAGACAAAAAAGCAAAGACCTCCTTACATTTCTCTTTACATTTGTATTCTTTATCAACATCAACATCACTCAAAATGTTAACCTCATAATTAATGCTTTCCCCCTCCTCTGTTTTATTTCCAAAAACATGTTTCCATTGTTCAGGTAATTGTTTTGTTTTTCCCATTGTATTTAACTTCATAAATTTTCTGAAATAATGACATAAGTTCTTTAGAGCTTCTTCCACATGCTTATTTTTGTGGTTTAAAACCTCAACCCTTTCTTTTGCATATATCTCATTGAAGGTCAACAAATCTACTCTGATAGCACCACTTTCATGCAGTGAAATTAACACCATTTTGGCAATCTCTTTAGAACTGCATCAATTGGCCTTTCATAAAAATCACTGCCCTTCTTTAAAAGTTGATTGAACATATCCAAAACTAAACTGACCTCTTGAAAGAAGCTTTCCAATGTTAAAGACAGCCACATTAATAGTGTGATTCCTTGTCTCAACACAGATTCTACATTTTAGTTTTAGGGGTTATCAAGTTAACAAACACAGAAGGAACTTCCTAACATAGTTCATCATAAAACTGCAGTAAGACCCTGCAGTATAGTTTGCTTTCAATTTACTTTCCAATTTTAGCAATCTCTTCACCTGTTCTGGTACATTCAGCTTCACTTTTATAATGCACTTAGTTTCCCTAACAACTTCCATAATTTGGGGATAAAAAATAACTAGCAACTTTTCTGATTCTGGGTGTCATACAAAAAGTGTGGAATGTAATGCATACTGTAACTGTGAAATCTCTCTGACCCAGGCTGTGTGATAGATCACCTCAAATTCCACCAGGACTTAGGAAATTTTGTTATACTGATGAATGACAGATTCCAAACCTGACACAATTTCTGAGTTTGTAAAGAAATAGTTGATGGGGTTACTTTTCCAGCAATAGAGCTTCCTCACCCAAAGTATTTTTCCTGTGATAGGAGGTGTATTGTGAGCAAGAGGGGGGATCATCTTTTTGAGACTGATAAAGATTCTTTGTTGCTTCAAGTTCAGCCACATAACACTGAAGAATACACTTAATTGTGTGATGTATTTCTAATTGAAGACAAGGAATGTTCAACTCTGAAATATTTGAAGCAGCTAAAGAGCTTGCTGAGAAGATAAAAAATTTCCAAAAGTAGTGTTTATAAAAGCCTGTACTTGTATATCTAAACCATTGAGTTTTGACATGAAGTCTAAGAAATCTGTTTCAAATTCTGTCCTTCTTTGATACAGAATGTCATATTGTTTTTTCTTAACAGATTATAGATATGATACATCTTTTTGAATTTTATTGCCATAATATCTATTCCCTCTATGGAATTACTCAAGGTGGGATATGTTTGTACAATAGTTTTAATTTCAGCTATCTTCTCCAGTTTTTTACAGAAAGCTTCAAATTTTCCAAACATGTCTCTTTCTGAAATCTCATATGATATTTTCCCTGAGAATTCTAAAATGTTTCCTCATTTTGTGAACAGATGTCTGATATTCTCTGAAAAGAAAAATGCAATCCTGAATTTTCTTTATTACAACTGATGTTTCCTGATCCCATACATGGTTCATTCCTCCATTAGTAATATATACTTTACATGCTTTTGCCATTTGATTTGTTACCCTGATAAAAAGTGAGGGCATTCTCTTTGAGCTATTATAATACCTTGACACAGTGTGAATCATTCTGATGGCATTAACTAAATTTTGCATTCCATGTGCCATGGAAACCAAATCATAGTTATAGAGATACCAGTGTACATTTTCTAGAGTGTACGAATATCTGACAGTATCAATTGATTCCTTTGCTATATCAGTGTTTCCTGCATCCAAATCATTCCTTACTGCATTGACTAATAAAGTCAACTTGTTGAATGACAGGTGTTTTAGTGGTCTTTGATTAAATAAAGAGTTCTGACAAATACTAACTTAAAATGTCTGAGAGGAAAAATAACATACACATATATGTATGAAATTTTATTGGTGAAAGATATTATAAAGTAGTGCTCAATGAAAGGCTAGAAATAAAATTTTAAAAAGCATACAGAGAAATACAATATGAGAGAACAATACTTCAGCAATTTCATCAGTAGAGTCAATACAGCTGAAAAAAATAATGTAATGTAAGTGAATATAAATCATCCTATCAAAAGTTAAAGAAAAGTAGAATGGGAAAAAATTGCCCAAGAGCTGTGGGACAATATCAAACAGTTTAATATACATGTAGCTAGAGCTCAGCAACAATAATAGAGAGGAATGGACTTGAAATGATATTTAAGGACATACTGGCCAAGACTTTTCTGAAACTAAGGAAAGTCATCAAATTGCAGAGCCCCAAATGTCAGCAAATCTTCAAGGAAAATAAATAGAAAAGTAAATCAACTGACCATGAAACACATTGAGACTCATCAGACTCACTGCTGAAAAACAAAAATAAGTTTACAATTTGGAGGAAGTCAGAGGAAAATACATTTCACAAAGAGAAGAAAAAATCATAAATATTATAAAGACTTGCCATCAATAATGATACAAGCTAGAAGATACTGGAAAGAGAGATTTAAAGTACTTAAAGATGAAAATATTCCATGATTCAATACTCACTGAAAGCCATTTTCAAATATAAGAAAAGATTAAACAATTTTTGGGAAAACTGACACAAAAAAACATACAGAGAGGAAAAAAAATGTTTGAATTTTTTTGTCAGCAGACTTGTGCTTTAAAAATATCCAGGCAGGAATAAGATAATAGAAGGACAGTTCAGTCTATACATAGACAGAAATGATGCTAAAATGTAAAAGTGAGGGTAAATATATCAATTACTTGATTTTTAAAGTTTTAAGTGCTTAAAAGTAATTGCCTAAAGCAAAATTAGACTGATGAATTGTTGGGTTTACAGCACATGTAACAGTAAAATTTATGACAATAATAACAAAATGGGAAAGAAAATTGAATCTCTTCTATTTATACAATTCTAATTTTTAAGTTATATGGTTTATTATTATAGGTAAACTATGATAAGTTAAACAGGCACATGAAATCCTTAAGACAACCACTAAAAAGAGAGAAAACAAATTTATAAACTTAAGGGATTATAAAAAGGATACCAATATAGTCACAAACAAATATTAAAAGGATCTATGAAAATGTTATAAATAACTTTTAGATGGTAAGTTTGATAACTTAGCAGAAATGTACAAATTTTAAATGTTCACATCACAAGAAAGGTATAACCTGTTTAGACCTATGTCTCTTAAAGAAAATGAACTTTTACTTGGAAAAAATCTAAATAACAAAATATCTGAAATTCTTTTCCAAATGTAAAAATCTCCCCTTTCCTTCAGATTGGAATGTGGACAGAATGCTCTGTGAAACCTCTTCAAACTTGCACAAGAGGACATCTTAGGAAATGTAGAGCAATAATTAAAGAACCCTGGGACCCAGACTTACCTCAAAGAAAGAGCCACCCACAAAGCCTAGTCAACTAAAGTTTTCACTGTTACACCCAAGGATGATACTTTCCCTTTGTTTCTGAAGCCCTTTTTACACCAACCAAACTTTACTTAAACTATAAAATTCCTCTTCCCAACCCAATCACATCACCTGCTAAATCACTCTTTCTTTTCCAAGATTCTTCCTTTCTGTAAATTGGACTCTGTCTGTATGTTTGAGAACATTTAACAACTATCTCCAAAATTACACTATCTTCTATTAGCACCTGTAGTGAGGTCTGCAAATAACATATCCTTCTAAAAATCCCAATATTTTAAAAATACTTTTAAATATAATACAGTAATTTATTATATGTTTTCAACTCTGCTAGTTTTAGTATAATTTTGTTAAAAAATTGTCATGTGATAAAGTGGTGATTAAGAATGGCTCTAAAGTCAGACAATTTGGATTCTAATTTGAGCTTGTCCTTAAACCTGTCACCTGACCATATAAAAGCTATGAAACCTCTCTGTTCTCCAGTTCATCATGTACAAAATTCAGCTCTTCAAATACCCTTATTGAGGCAATCATCTGGGTACTGGATATACAGCTATGAGCATAAGAGGTAAAAATCTTGTGCTCACAGAACTTTCAATGTGGAGGAAAACAGAGAAGAAAAAAGCATAAGAAAAATATAAAGGAAATGGGTAACTGCTTTGGAAAACAAACGCAGCATTGATGAGTGTTGGGGCAAGTGCGATTTTAAATAGGCTGTACATGATAGTTGTAAGAGGAAAAGGATGAAGAAAGACCACGTAGTTACCTGGGGGGAGGGAATTTCATGATGAAGATAAATCGGAAATGTTCCAGGCAGCATCGGATCAAGTTTGAGTAGAGAAGTTTGAAGAGGTCACTGTGGTCACTCCAAAGTGAGTGTGATATCTCCAATTATAAATAATGAGTTCATAGAAGTAAGAAGCAGGAGCAAGATCATGTTGGACCTGTAGGCTCTTGTAAAAAATTTTATTTTTCCTCTTAATGTGATGGGAAGTTTTGTAGCTTTGGTGAAGTAAGGGACATAGTACAACTTACATTTTAACAGAATCAGTATCATTCTATATTGAGATTAAACTCAAGGCAGAACACAGTGAGAGGATCTAGAAGGCTGTGACAATAAATGAAAGACTGAAATGATGGTTCTTTTGGCCAGAGTTCTAGCAGAAGAGATGTTGATAAACAGTCACACTCCAAATTATTCAGCACAATGTATTGATATAGTATGCTGATAGACACTATACAAGAAGTGTGACATAGAGAAAATTCCTGAATGAATCTTAAATATTTGCCTGAACAAGGAGGAGAATAGTTTTCCATTAACTGAGATTAAATTTTAGATATTGTAAGCATCAACCTGAGAGTGATCTTGTGGAAATAGATTATGTTAATTATATATCTACAGCACATTGAATACTGTCTGGCATGCAGTAAATGCTCAGTAAATATCATCTATTTTTACCATTATTATAGAACATCAATCACTTTCAAACAAAAATTATTGTCCTATTTGTCATGCTCTGTTCTGGTCTTATTTCCTTTATGATTTTAAAGAAGTTCAATCTTTATAATACACAGAAATTTGGTATATCACTAGGAACAAGATGATTTAGAGTTAAAAATACTTTAGAGTGCATTTTACATAAAACATGATATGCACTGGTATAAATAAGTAAAAATAGAGTGACAATGTAATGCATCTAGTGTGGTCACATTGCCCAGTTTTCATATTACATTTATTTTATAGCACCATAAATTCTTTATAGAATATATTATAAGAGGGCAGGGTAGTCTGAATTTAATTAAAACATAAGCTATTTCTGAACTTACTGCTCTCTGAAAAATTAGAGAATCTGTTCACCACTGTTGTCCAACAAACCAACAGGATATATTTTCTAAATCATAGAAATGTAAAGAAATGAAAACAAGGATAGCACAGCTCATTAAAAGACCATAAAACATAAAGAATCTATAAATATAAGGAAAGATGTAGTGATATATAAGGAAAGATGTAATGATATACAAGATTGGAGATTAGATTAAAAGTATATTATTTAAAATATAAATGCTAATCATAAACACAGCTAATTGCAAACAAAACAAAAAGGTAATGTATGAAATAAGAATTCTATACAGATATAAGAGGAAAATTAAGTCTTTTTTTTTTAAAGATTTATTTATTTTATTACATATCTCCCCTTCCTCCCGCTGCAGCGATGCGCCGAGAGTGGTCACTGCGCAGGTGCAGCTTTCCCCGCTTGTGGGTGGTCTCTGCGTCTGTTCACAGCCGGCTTTCAGTTCACGGGTGGCTGGCTGCGCTCCATCCGCGGGCGACCTGCCCTGCCCGTGGCGGCTCTTGCCATGTCCGTGGCAGCTTCTTGCCCTGCCCACGGTGGCTCCGGCCCGCCCATGGCAGCTTGCCCTTCTCAAGGCAGTCTGCCCGCTAGGAGAGGTCCCCGGAAATCGAACCCGGGGCCTCCCATGTGGTATGCCGGTGCCCTATCCACTGGGCTATCGAGCTGGCCCCGAAAATGAAGTCTTAATACAGTAATTTATATCATTGCTATGATAAGGTAAAGTTTTTATTTAAATTCAGAATGATAAGAAAGTTAATGGACATTTTAATTATTTGAGTAAATTAATAAATCATCATTAACTTGTTAAAATTCATTAAAATTTTAATTTTAAAATCATTTGAACTTTATTTCAATATCATTTAAGAAAATGAATAAATATTTAACAAAAAAAACTCAAAATAAATCAAAGGAATATAAATCACTTGAAGGGGAAACTATCTAATAACCACTGATCATATTTAAATATAAATAATCATATATAGGAAAATTAAGAAAACATTCTTTCTTAACTATTCATTGAATAACCAAGAAAATGAACATTTTTATTGCAGATTATGCAGATATATTTGTAAAAGGAAATATTAGAAAGCTACTTGGATGAAAGTTATGGGATGTTACAAAATTTGCTTTCACTTTTAATCCTTAGCATTACAACTTTTCTCTATTAAAATTCTTAAAACAAATGAATACAAAATTTAACTAAAAAATCTATATCTTTCTAGAGATCATGAACTTACAGAAACCAGGAAAAAAGCAATTATGTTTTCTAATCATACCAAAATTAAACAAAAAAATAGTATTTTATTAATTGATTGATGCATCACAGAATGGCAGGGTTTTCAAATGGTCAACAGAGGTATAACTGCATGCACATATTTAGCCTCATGAATTTACAAAACATCAGTGCTTAAAGCATTGAAAGATGAGACTCTTGATTTTGCTCATTTACCAAGAGCATGTTCATTTCCCAAGTTGAAATGACAAAGGAACTACCAAAATCTACAGTGATGAGTTGAAAACAAAAGATGCAAAAAACAAACAGAAAATGACAAAAAAATTATAATCTATATCTATAGCTATAGCTATATAACTAATGTGTAAACACATGAATAGTCTAGAAACTCTTCAATGTTAAAAAAAGTTTCTTCTACAACTTCATCTTATTACAATATTTTACATTGCTCTACCACAAAATATTGAATTTCTCTTGGTCCTTGTTAGCTGTTTGTTTCTGAATAAGATTAGCCAGAAATATTTATAAAACACCAGCAAACAAATTCATAACAAAGAGCTATTGTGTATTGAAAATTTTACAAGAATCTAAGCATTCTGATGATCCTGGTCAAAATTTATTAGTACTGCATTAAATTATTTCTATTCAAAATCTTATTTAACTTTTAATGTAACTCTATGAATGAAGTGATTTTTGGCTTATACAGTTGAGGAAACTAGAATTAAACTTTTAATGGACTTACTAAAGGCTATGTAGCTAAAAAGCTGACAGATCTACAAATTAAATTCTGGATTTCTCAGTCCAAATCAGCACACATTAAGACTTGCTATATTTTTTTCTACAGAATAAGTTATTTCTGTAAGTGATCTTCATAACAAAATTCTCCAAAATTGTAATATGCATGGGGATGTCTATGATACAGTTTGAAAGATAACACTACATTTCTCTGGTTGTTTTTTCAGATTATTTGCCCTTAAAAACACATACAGGGAGCAGATGTAGCTCAGGGTTGAGAGTGCTTGCTTCCCATGTTAAAGGTACTGGGTTAAAAAAAAAACATACATTTAAAACACAGGTCTAAATATTTGATGACTTCCAATTACTATGTGGATTTCTAAAATCATATTCTTCAAAATATTACAGATCACTTGTCATCAAATAGAGGATGACTCCACAGAATTTCAAACTAATTAAAAGATGCTACTGGAATTAAAGAATAGATACCCAAATAAGAAAGAAAGAAAAGATATGGTTAGATTTCAACATCATGGCCATTTCAATTGCCTGGAGGTCTCTCTTCTGCATGACTCTAATAAAGCATTTTTCACCTCTTTGTTCCTAAGACTATAAATGAGAAGGTTCAACATAGGGATGGTCATAGTATAAAACACAGAAGCCACTTGATCCTTTCCCAAGGAGTAGGAATTCTTTGGTTTTAAATAAGTAAATATAATGGTGCCACAAAAGATGGTGACTCCCAGGAGGTGGGAGCCACAAGTAAAGAAGGCTTTGCACTTTCCTGAAGAGGAATTAAGTTTCAGGATAGGGACCTGCTGTATAGCCCAGTTGGTAGGGCACTGGTTTACCACATGGGAGGCCCTGGGTTTGGTCCCCAGGCCTCTTCTAATCGGTGGACCACCTTGAGAAAGCTAGCCAACATGGGTGGGGCACACTGCCTCAGGCAAATGCAAGCCCCTGCAGGCAGGCAAAAAGACAAACCCCCACAGACAAAGCAAGCCCCCATGAGCAAGGGTGAGCCCCCACCAGCAGGCCGGCCACTGTGCCGGTGAGCTGACTCAGCAGGTCACCCCAGCAAGGGGATACAAGCAGACACAAAAGAACACAGAGAAAAAAATGAACACAGCAAGAAAAAGCAAAAAAGGGGGGGATGTATAATAAATAAAAAATAAATTAAAAAAAGGCTCATGATAGTAAAAGAATGGACATCTAAGACACAGAGATTGTGATAAGAGACATTACTATATTTAAACTAGCAAAAATGAATATCCTGATTTTAGTGTCATGAGTGTCAGTACAGGACAGGCTAAAATTGACATTAAATCACAGAAAAAAGTGGGAGATTGCTTTGGAGTTGCAGAAATGCAAACTGTTCATGTAAGGAAGAATAACTAATGATTCAGTAATGCCAATCATGTAAGACCCAGTGATGAGGGCACTGCAGGCTCTTGTGGACATAACAATAGAGTATTGAAGAGGATTACAGATAGTGACATAGAGGTAATAAGCCATTGAAGAGAGAAAGAAAATTTCAGTGACAACCAAGAAGACAAAAAAATACATCTGGGTGAAGCAATCCACGAATGAAATAGACTTGTTGGAAGTCAGCAAGTTCTCTAAGGTTTAGGTGTGATGACCTTTGAGTTACAGAGGTTAAAGAATGACAGTGACTGAGGAAAAAATACATGGGGGTGTGAAGCTGGAGATCCAGGAGAATTATCAATATCATTCCTGCATTCCCCAGTAGCATAACAAGGTATATCAAGAGACATAACATAGAGAAGAACCACTGGATCACTTCAGAGTCTGTCAATCCCATCAGGATGAAGTCAGGCACATTTGTATTATTCCTACTTCCCAAAGAATTCAAGTGTTGTAAACTGTTGAGAAATTAATGTGATAATTAGCATGAATGACTTCATAACATTTTTTGTTTATACAAATTATCTGGCAATTTTTCAAAAATAAATTGTTAATTATTCTGGAAATTCATAACAAAGAATAGTTTGCCAGATATGAATGAAAAAATCTTAGTTTGACTTTCAAATATAAATTTGGTATAAAACAACCTTTAGATTTTATATGGTAGAAATTTATATATGTTACATAATAGAATGAATAAAACAGTGTTATAAATACTTCCTTTCCTTAACACATTTTCTAGTAAAACATTATACCATAGTTATTAATATTGTACACAATTTTTAGTTGAGAAAAGGGCACAGAAAGTTAAATAACTTATCCAGAGTCACAACCATTAGGTATAGTTGATTCTGTGATTCCACCTAGATTGATTGAGTCCAGAGGTCCTGCTCATAATACAGTATGACTACTAATATTTAATACCAGAAAAACAAAATAGCTATTTATATAATATACAACAATAGTTTTAATGTATTGTTTACTCTTCTTTTATATCCAATATTATGTTATAAAAATGACAGATCAGAAATTAATATCATAGGTGTATGTATATTATAGACCACAAATTACTATTAATTTCCCAAAGACCGATTATATAATCAAAATTCTTCCAAAAATTATGTTGTCAATAAATGTTCACTGCTTAATGACTCTGATTCCATCAGTTCTATATTTCCATTTCTACAAATGCTGTCATTACTTAGGTAAGGCCTACATGATAGGTTCATGTATCTGCTTACTCTTCTAATAATATTCCCAATTTCTGAGATAATCTAAAAAGCTTTAACTTTGAGATTAGTACTTACCATGAGTCAAGTGGGTGAAAATCTTCTTCAAAGATTATATTTCTAGAAATTTGTCAACTTCAAATTTTTCTACCAAATAAAATGTGTAAACCATATCAGAAGCCTGAGATTTGTGAAGCACAAAATTTTTTCCTTTGACATAATTTATGCTAATAATTTATTCGTGTTTTTTCTTTTTTTTTAGGTAAAATAAATAATGTAATAATTTTGTTCAGTTCCTGGTCAAAAAGAAATTTATCCTGGTAAGTATGTCTCACAAGTATACCAGGGAGCTACTATGAAAAGAAGC
Organism: Chaetophractus vellerosus; assembly: GCA_004027955.1. Lineage (NCBI taxonomy): Eukaryota > Metazoa > Chordata > Mammalia > Cingulata > Chlamyphoridae > Chaetophractus > Chaetophractus vellerosus. The sequence goes on along the minus strand of PVKH010028978.1, from coordinate 2,271 downwards.
AGAGCAGAGTGTCCCTTGCCTTTCGCCTTGATGATGCCAGGGAACCTCTTATATTAAGATTGCTGATAATGAAATATTTGGTCATCTCTGGAACCAATTTCCAATGAAAATTGCTTTGCATGGTGCCAAAGATAAAGGTTCAAGGACAAGTGTATCCAGAATTAGGTTGGTAACAGACAGTTGCTTTCTTCTTAGAGCCCAATAATGATGGGAAGCATATTTTTGGTATTATTTGTGATGCTCTATTTTATGACTGTATAAAAGAATAGATATTCCTAAAGAAATATTTAATTGCCCCATGGCTGAAAGGGCAGAGCATTAGTCACCAAGGATGGAATAGCATATTTTTCCCAATGAAATTTTTTTATATTTAAAAGTGTGATACTATTATAGCATTAAACATTGTAAATTATGCATATATTATTATACAGACAAATTCAAAGAAGAAAAGGAAAATCAGTCATAAGTGTTTTTATTCTACAGATGTATGTTCTTCCAAGTATTTTCCTTTGTGCATATAAAATTAATTATTTTTATTCATATGTTTATATAATTTTATCACACTGAATTTTCAGTAATATCCTTATTTTATTATTAACTATTTACATTACACCTTGACCTCTGTCACAATAGAATTTTGTAAAACCCACAATTTCATGTATTTTACTTTGGTGCAGTACAATTAACTTCTTGTAATGAGTGTGCATCAGGTGATTAATGGAGGTTTTTTCAGGAAATCTAAGTGGTGTTTCTCCAGTCAGGTTTGGGAATGTCAAGTAATTCATTGACACATTAGATATAATGTATTAGCTAAAGCAATGTTTGTGCAATTTGTTTTATTAGTTTAGTCCAATGGCTTTTATTATATTAAAAGAAACATGATAGGGGCTGGCTCAATAGCCCAGTGGATAGGGCGATGGCATACCACATGGGAGGCCCCGGGTTCGGTTCCCGGGGACCTCTCCTAGCGGGCAGACCACCTTGAGAATGGCAAGCCGCCATGGGTGGGCCGGAGCCACCGTGGGCAGGGCAAGAAGCGGCCACGGACATGGCAAGAGCCGCCACGGGCAGGGCAGGTCGCCTGCAGATGGAGCGCAGCCAGCCACCCGCCAACTGAAAGCCGGCCGTGAATGGACGCAGAGACCGCCCACAAGCGGGGAAAGCCGCACCTGCGCAGTGACCACTCTCGGCGCGTCACTGCAGCGGGGGGAAGGGGAGATATGTAATAAAATAAATAAATCTTTAAAAAAAAATAAAAGAAAAGAAACATGATAGAAGAATGTAAAAGCAGTGCTTAGATGAGTAAAGTTTTTATAATTATATTAATGACCAAAAGCTTACTTCATATAACTTCATTTTTGTACAACCAAGTGAAATGAACTAACAGGGATTTTTATTAATTATGGATAATGAATCTATTTTCACATATATTTAGAAGAAAATCATACAAGAAATTCTGTTTTTCCAGCAGAATTTCAGAAGACAATTTGATGATATGAATCAACAAATCACAAAATGATGTACTAAATATTTGATAAAATTTTGCATGTTCAACTCTTCAATTCATCAAAAATTCAATGTTACTGAGATAACCATATTAGGGGTTTAAAATTCCAGTATCAATTTATTTCACAGTAGTTGACATTGAGGTTAAAGATATTCTATATAATTTCCACCACAATAGGGTATGCTTACTCTGTACAAAATTTCCATGAGGGAGTTTTTCTTCCCAACATGGAAAAAAAGTTTTTATAGGTTTTAACTGTACTACAATACAAGTAATAGTCAAAGAAAGAAAATTTTTAAAAAAATTATGAGTAAATTTTTGGTTAATCTTTATTGTTAGGATTCCAGTAAACATCTCTAAAGGTTAAAAAAATAGCAGAAGATTAGGAGTAAGAAACAGAAAGAAAACATGACTTATTTGCCCTACATTTTAACAAAATCAAAACATTATTCCTGACAATTATTCAATAACAGTTTAAAAATTCTATTCTGCTTCTAAATTCTCTCAATCTTTACATGTTTTGAAGCTCTGTTTGGGAATTTTAGACTTTTTTGAAAAACTGGCTCTTGTTTTTTGTACTGTCTTTCATAACTCTGGAATATAGAGGTGTGTTTTATCTAATAGCATTACATTGCAGAGGTTTATTTATATTTATATGCTTATATTTACAGGTATACCTTTTTATAACTTCTTAATATTCATCTATTTCTTTTCTTAATTTTTTTCTTTATTGCAGATATTGTGGGTTTACAGAACAATTATAT
>PVKH010028977.1:0-12740 GCA_004027955.1 Chaetophractus vellerosus | reverse complement strand
TGCTGTGTCTCCTACAGACAGGATTCACAGGACCATGAGTCAAGGGGTGGAAATGGGAATGGCACCACTCATTATTAATCCTAGTGATCCACTGGAAAAATGTTTGCTTCCTATCCTTCCAACCTTAAGCTCTGTTGATCTACAGATCTTACTTCCAAAAGGAGAAGTGCTTCCACCAGGAGACATAGCGATTCCACTAATCTGGAAGTTAAGACTGCCACCAGGCCACTTTAGGCTCCTCATGCATCTGAATCTACAGTCAAAGAAGGAAATTACTATACTGGCAGAAGTGAATGATCCTGAGTTTCAAGGGGAAATCGCACTGCAACGACACAATGGAGGTAAAGAAGAGTTTTCCTGGAATACAGGAGATCCTTTAGGGCCTCTCTCAATACTACCATACCTTGTGATTAAAGTCAGTGGAAAACTGCAACAACTCAATTCACACAGGACTACCAATGGCACAGAAATTTCAGGAATGAAGGGTTGGGTCACCCTGCCAGGCAAAGAACCACAGCCTTGCTGAGGGTAAAGGGAGTATGGTAGGGGTAGTTGAAGAAGGTAGTTATAAATAAGGGGTATGATCATTTCATCAGTTATAGAAACAGGGGCTGTAATGGTTATGAATATTTCTTCCTTGTTTTATATATGTTTGTATATATACATAAAACAAATATCTTTGTTTTCTTCCCTATCTTATACCCATATCATATGACATATTTATATTTGCTTCATTTCGCAGTATTTATGTTATAGGTATCAAGTTTCAGAATGAATATTACCCAAGGACTTGGACCCCATCCTGGAGAGAGATCGTGCCTTTCCAGTTATACACAGGACAGTAGAGTATTGTTATGTGAAAATATGACTGTTACTGTTATTATTTAGAGATTAAGTATAGTTGTAGGAGATGTGTATGACTGTCAAGTTGACAAAGGGTGGACTGTGATAGTTAAGTTCACGTGTCAACTTGGCCAGGTGATGGTATCCAGTTGTTTAGTCGAGCAAGCACTGGCCTGATTGTTACTGTGAGGATATTTCATGGACTTAAATCTTCAGTAAGTTGAGTGCATCTACGGCTGATTATATCTGCAATCAACTGTGGAGACTACCTTCAGCAATGGGAGAAGTCTCATCTAATTAGCTGAAGACTTTAAAAGGAGAAGTGGTGAGTTCAGCAGTCAGAGGAGAGATTTTCCATCTCTAACTTCAGCCAGCCAGTTTCTCTTGGAGAATTAATCAAAAACCATCAGAGTTCCCAGCTTGCAGGCTACCCTAGGGAATGTGGACTTATCTAACCCCATATATTTCCTGTCAGTTCTGTTTCCCTACAGAACCCTAATACATACACTGATTAACTTCTTGATTTTTAAACCATATGTAAAAAATTAAATATATTGAATTAAACAATTAAAAAATTAGCTCTGTGATATCTTGAGGCTGAAGACACTGGGGTATCCAAAGTGACATAGACTTCTTGAAATCTTTAGAAACAGGGATGAGTGGGGTCACTGTAGGCTTTCTGTTACTTGCAGTCCCTATGACAAGACTCTCTTATTCATGAAGTCTCAGGACAAAGGAAAACCAGAGTTGGACTGGCCTTGGAAAGTATGCTACTCAAACTCTCTGACACCGCAAACAGTTAATAAATACAAATATTAGGAGTAGCCATTTTAAAGTCAGTATAGAGAAATGAATGGACCTTTTAAAGACATCACCACTGAGTTTTTAAAAATTTATTTTTTTATTAGAGAAGTTATGAACTTACAAAACAATTATGCGTAATATGCAGACTTTACATACATCACTCCTCCAGCAACACCCTATATTATTGAGGAACAATCATTACAGATTATGAAAGAACATGATCAGACTATTACCACTAATTATGGTCCATAGCATACACTTGGTATATTTTTTCCATATACCCCCTATAATTAACACTCTATATTAGTATTGTACATTTGTTATAATTAACCATAGTCCATCTTCTACCACATAGTTTACTGCATTATACAAATCCCATGCCTTGTATATTCCACCCAAATCACCACTGAATTTTTTATTATGGTAACTTTCTGACACTTACAAACAACATAATCACATGGGGATATAAAATCTGTTCCCTTACCAGGAACTACTGGAAATTGTTTGCCTTAAGAAGCTAAGTACTTTATACTCTATGGTCTGGAAAGATGTCAAATCTTAAAAATGTAAAAGGACTTTGCATATCAAAATACAGTGTTCTCTGTTTTGCTTAAGGTTTAAGTCTTTGGTTACAAGCAAATGTGAATAGTGTCAATGGTCAGAACATTACAATTAAGATGCCAAATGGATTTATAAAGAAGCTTCATACAGAGTTGTTAACTTGGCTGGACACCAGGAAAATGGAAAAGTAGGAGGCTCTAAGACCTGACAGATTCTGAGAGATTATGTCTAAAAATTTTTATAGGTTTTTAGTGGGAAATGTAATCATAGAACAGTAGTGAAAGTAGACAATGCACCAGTAGGCTTTTTATTGTAATTTTTATCATATACAGTAATTACATTATCCTCAGTAGAGCTACTGATTTTCAAGCTTATTTATTCCAAAATTAACTTAGACATAGATTTGGTTTCTATACCATTCTTTATCAGCCAGGCAGTATTTTCAGAAGAGATAGCAGACCTGTTCTATACTGTTCCAGAGAGCAGAACTGTGGGTTGACATCACAATGAAGTGGGATTTAGCTCAATATAAAAAACAATGCATCTGCAGCCAATTAAGCTAACCATCCTTCTTTCCCCATGGGGGCCTGGAGTGCAACTGCTGCAGACAGCAGCCTTCTTAGTATATGCAGCCTGTTGCTTGTATGGGTTGCCCTAAAGGACCCTGGAGACAGCCTTTTCCAACTGATGTTCATGTCTGACCTTTTGCTGTCTCCAGTCTAGGCTCTAGACACGTATGTGAGGTGCCTTTACAAAGTCCCAGGGAATGGTAGCTAAGATCCACATTGGCCAAGTCATCATATCCATCTTCACCAAGCTTCAAAACAAGAAGCATGTTATGGAGGGGCTAGGCAGGACCAAGTTCAAGTTCCTTGGCCGCCAGAAGATCCATATCTCCAAGAAGTTGGGCTTTACCAAGTTTAATGCTGATGACTTTGAAGACAAGGTAGCTGAGAAGTACCTCATACTGTGACTGTGGGGTCAAATATGTCCCCAATAGCAGTGACTTGGACAAATGGCAGGTCCTGCACTTGCGAGGGCTTTGCCAGTAATGCCCTCGCCTGACCTGTGCCCACCAATAAACTAATTCCTGGTCATCTAAAAACAAAACAAAACAAACCATCCAACAACAGTGGTGGAACTGCTACCACGTGAATGAGTGCCACGTTCAAATAATTTCAAATGCCTACAACATACCATAGCAGGCATGATGGGTACAAAGATAAAGATGAATGCAGGCAAGTCCTTGCCTTGAACAAGTTCATGGTCTGGAAGGCAGTGATCACAAATGACTGTAATGTAATCTGAGCAATGAGCAGTCTTGAAGAACAATAAGGCATTCATTGGTCAGAAAAGGTTCAGGGTGGCAGGTTAGATGTGGTGATGGAAAAGCATGAGCAAAGGCCTGGGAGCATGGTATATTATGAGAATGTCACACGCACACAGGGTAGATGTGAGGAGCGGTAGAGATGAGGCTGGGCTGTGAAAGGCTTTAAATGTCATGTTAAAGTTACAGGGGATGGGGGAAGAAGATCATACTAAACCTTTTAATTGAGGAAATGTCATCTGGTCTGAATTTTCGGGAGATAACTATGGTGTCATTGTAGAGAAATGAATTTGGAAGCTGGGAGACCAAGTAAGAGTTTACAGTCATAGCTAAAACAACAGATGATGAGGACATAATTAAAGTATAACCAGTAGAAGCAGAGATGGAGAGAAGTATAACCAGTAGAAGCAGAGATATTACATACATAAACTTAAAAGGATTTGAAGAATGAGGAGTCAAGGATGATCCCATGGTTTCTTAATGTATGGCTGCTATTTTGGTACTTTCAAATTGTGTTCTTCGGGGGTAATCTAGAGTTTAATGCCAATTTAGTGTTGTTGTTTTTGTTTTGTTTGGTTTTGTTAGGAAACGACAGCCTAAATGAACAGCATTCACTCTTTTGTTTAAAGGGTTCTACTGCACACACATCCACAAAAAAGTCTGAATATACCACCAAAGTCTCCTCCAATCTTAAGGTTCTGTAGAACCCTAAGAGTATATTTCATATTTACACCACTATAGAGATTTGTGTGGTTAAAGTTTACATATTGCTTATCAAATAAGACACTCTAAATTAATATCGATCCCCTACTTGTTTCAATACTTATATATTTTTAAATGGGAATTATTAATAGAATTTCTAAGCTTATAATTAAGAACTTTAATTACAGTCTTCTTAAGTCATTTTCTAGTCATTACAAAAGTGCTACAATAAACTTTACTGTGAGATTCTATTAGATAGGAGACAAAATGACCTATGACTTTAAAGGAGGTTCTATGAAAGGCAAAGAAATTTTCTTCAAATGGCTGCTTCTTATAATGATATAACAACAGAACTTGATGACTACCTGATATAGGGAATGAAGGAAAGAGATGTTAAAATAAGATGCCAAGGATTCAACCTAGAAATAAGGATGTAAATAAATAACTACTGGCTTGGTGCTAGAGATATATATAGAAAATAATAAAAAAGATGCCCCCACCTGCACCTCCCCCCAAAAAAGAAATCCCTATCCTCAAGGAGCTTACAATGGGGGCTGACATAAAAAGATAAGTAAATATAAAGTTGATAGAGTTAGAAGCTAAAGGGAAAAAATAAAACAAGGAAGTGGAATGTGGCTTGGGAAACAACTGAAATTGTAGATAGGAGATCCAGGGAGGCCTCATCAAGAAGGTAACTCCCGCCACATCCCCATGGTTCCCTCCTCTGTTTGCTCATTGTTTACACTCATTGTCTGCTTCTTCTTTAGGTGGCACTGGGGGAACCAAACCTGGGACCTCCCATGTGGCAGGCAGATACTCAACTGCTTGAGCCACATCAGCTCCCTGCTTGTTTGTTTTTGCTGGTTGTCTCCCAGTTTTTTTGTTTTTTGTTTTTTTTTTGGTTGTTGTTTTTTCCTTTTGCTCAATGTCTGCTTGCTGTTTGTTTCCTTTAGGGGGCACGGGGAACTGAACCTGGGACCTCCCATTTGGGAGGTGGGCACTCATCTGCTTGAGCCACATCTGTTCCTAAGAAGGTAGCTTTGAAGTAAACATAAGAAAGAAGTGAGAGAGTGAGCTGTGAGGCTATCTGAAAGAAGAGGATTTAGGCAGAGGGAGCAGCAAGTGCTCCAGATTCGGGAGTGGGGGGAGGGGTAAGAGGAGGAGAGTAGGTCAGAAAAGTAATAGGAGCCAAATCACGAAGTCCTCAGAGGTCATAATAAGAACCTTAGCTTTTATTTTGCATGAAATAGGAAACCACTGGAGAGTATGGAACAACAACAAAAACAAGATCTGATTCTCATTTGACAAGACCATTCTAGCGACTGAGTTTTGACAAGGGGGCAAACAGGAGAAAGAGGGAGACAGGCAGGTACTACAATAATCTATATGATATAATGATGGCCTCGAACAGGGAAGAGGTAGTGGGGGTGGTGAGATGTGGTAGAATTTTGGATATATCTTGGAGGTAGTGTTTGCCATTAGATTGATGCAGAGTGTGAGAAAAAGAGAAGTCATAGATGATTCCCAGAAGGGTGGAACTGCTATGAACTGGTATGGGAAAAGACAAGCAAGTTTGGCAGACTATCAGGACCTCAATTCTGAAGATGTTGTATTTGAGGTACCTGTGAGACATCCCAGTAGAGATGCCCAGAAGACAATCATGAGCATAAACATACTAAGCCATGAGATCAGATGCGATCACCAAAGGATATCAAGGTAGAAAAGGTCCAAGGATAGAGTCCTGGGGTCTTCTGAGGTTAAGAAGTCAGGGAGACAGATAGAAGGTACCAGAAAGAAGATTGAAAGCAGTTGGAAAGCTGGGACTGAAGAATAAGGAGAAATAAGGGCTAGATAGAGATTTAAGAAAATTTGCCTTTAGCAATCAGCCAAACAAACAAACAAAAAACATTAACAACTTTAAATCTATCTAGCAGCTAGTTTTATGACTAAAGGAATAAATGACATTTCACGTGTCAGTTCACATGTAATAATTAAGCACTGATCTAAAAAAATGAAACATATACAAAACACCTGCAATCATTACTTAAGAAAGACAGAAAAGAACAAAAGGAAACAGTGAAAAACAAGTCAAGACAGGAAAATAAAACATACATTCAGTCAAGGCTTATTTCAGTTACGAAGCCCCAATTTCCCAGAATTCCAAAACATGTATGATTTAATTCCTTAGAATAACATATTAAGCATATTAAATAGTAATATATGTATCTAAGTTTAAAGATACCTATAAAATATATTTTATTATTTTAAGAAAAAAGCATAAGCTCATCAGAGAAAACTTAGAATATAAAAAAAAAAAATAATTCCATCACTCAGAGAAAACTATTTAAATCATTTAAGAACTTGGCTCTCTGAAAGGAATTCTATACCAAATGCTAAAAGAACTGGAGGAAAATTGCCCTAGCCTTTTTTTTTAAAAAGATTTATTTTATTTGTTTATCCCCCACCCCTTGCTGCCTGTGCTGTGTCCATTTGCTGTGAGTTTTTGTGTGTCTGCTTGTCTCCCTTTGTTGGGTCATCTTGCTGCCTCAGTTCACCAAGCTGCACAGGCCAGCTTGCTCCTTCACCAGGAGGCCCTAGGAATCGAACTCGGGGCCTCCCATATGGTAAACGGGAGCCCAACCAGTTGAGCCATATCCACTTCCCTGCCCTAGTTTATATTTAGATTAAGGAAGTGACATTTCACTGACAAAAATAAGAATTGAATATATTTGATTTACTGGGAAGGGGGGGCTGCGCTCAGTGTCACAAATACCACAAATGTAATAAATATTTGTTTTCCCATAAGGCATTCAGTAAGACTATTTTCCAACTAGAACGCAGGTTTTAAGCTTCACCTGATGAGGCAAAAATTTGGGCTGCATATCAGAGGGTCATACTATAAATTAATAAATGCTACTGGAGAAGTAACATAAAGAAATCTGGAGTGGGGAGGCCACCACCAATCATCCCAGCACTCTAACACAACTTCCTGCACATTACCTCCCTGTCTTGAAGCATATATATTATTACACAGTTTTACCAATAGACTATGTTCTGACAAGATATCTACTTTGGGCTAGGCACTGAACTATGTCCTATTTTTCTAAGTACAGAATTTGACAGGATACCCAGTTTGCACAAGAATTCAAGTAATAACTAGTCCCTTCAAAATTGTACCTTACTGTGTTTTTAGTTTAATATACATAATAAAGTGGAGCAAAGCTTCAGAGACATTAAGTATAGGCCACTAGCCTATTAATAAATGTAATATGTAACATGTCAAAAGCCTTAAAATGTGCATACAAAGGATGTTTGTTCAAGCACTGTTTATAATAAAAAAAATATATTAGCAACCAAAGATTCCAACAAGAAGGAATCATTTAAACAATGGTGCATCTCCACAATGGAATATTATTCAGTCATTAAGTATTTTAAAGCTAAATATATATATTGACATATTCATAATACAGTAGGGAAAACACAAGGTATCCCATTTCTGTAAGTGAATATGAGTCTAATTGTGCCAGGCTTCACCATTCTGTGACTGTCATACCTCTCTTCTTACAATCCAATTAGTATGGCACAAGACTGGACTGGGTTAAATGCTAGTTATTAGTTTCCCTCAAATCTCCCTTGAGTTATTTCTGGGTGTCTCAAAAAAGGATTCCTTATCTAATGGCCACCAAGTCTGTCAGCTATATTCACCATGCACGTTCCTTCTTGCTCTGGCTCTCACTTTACCATTGCCATTGCTAACAAATCCATGTGGAAAAACCTCCCCACTGCCCTGACCTCATGGAATGCTAATGTCAGACCCATAGGAACACCAGAGGTTCCCAAAGCCTCCAAAGAATGACCTCTTCCCCCCACTCAGAAGTCCCCACCCCTACCCATGGATGCAAACAGATGCCGGAGAAAGGGTGAGAAGTTTGTTCTAGCTGCCTTGGTGCTCCAGTGCAGCCAGCCAAAAGTACCCTTTTACACATATATTTGCCAAGAAAAAGGCCTAAAAGAGTAGACACCAAGTGTTAATACTAGTTATTTTTACATAATAGTATTCTGGGCATTTCTCCTTTTCTTTTTTCTTATATGTGATTTTATAATTTTCTTCAATGAAAAGTTGTTTATGATGCAAGAAAAAAAATTTAATTAAAAAATTAAATATTTATGTGGCAAATACATTACATACATTACTGAGAAACATTTCCAGAAAGAGCAAAATATAAGAATAATTTCTGACAAAGGTTCACAGTTATCTTGGCCTATTAATTCTGTCCCCAATGTTAGGTCCTCCTGTTCCATCATTACTTACATTCCTGAAGACATTCTGTGTCTGTGCAGTAGGACTGGGACTGCCTCAACTACAATGAATAAGAATAAAGGAAAGTTAGCCACTGGACTTAACCAAAAATGGACAATATTTATTAGAAAGATTCATGTTTTGTTCTTTAATAAATGCTACACAGTATATATACCTTCAAAATCAAATATAAACACAAAGTACATCAAGGGGCAGTTCAGTTTGGGGGGACCTTTCTCTACTCAGAATAATTTTCAAATATACTGTATTCTGGTGCAACTCATCCATGTCAATTAAGGGATTAAAAAAAAATCACCAGTGACAGAGAGTCCCATTGTCAAAATAATTAGGCTTCCCAAAGGAAAAGCTTTAAACCATAGAGAAGAGCTACCAGAAAAACAGTAAACTTTGTTAATAAGATTTTTCTTCTTGTTGAAAATCAGAAGCACAGAAAGAAACCAATGTTCTTTATAGAAAAAGCATCTTTGAAAGGGAGAACTTTTTTCTTTCTTTCTTTCTTTTTTTGGTTTATATCTGCATAAAGAAACACTGGTTAGATGAACAACAAACTAAGAAAAGTGGTCACCATAGGAGGAGGTGGGGGTAGGATGAGGGAGTAGTGGACTCCAGCAGGGGTAGGAGCTAAATTTCTCAATGTATATCTTTTTATATCATTTGATTTTGAAACCATGTGATTATCAACTTTTAAAATAAAAAGAGAAAAGGAAAAAAACCTATCTATCAATGAACATATGTCAGCCTTTTATGAATGTGTTCCCCATACTGAGGTGAATGACTAAGGATCATGCAACCTGTCAAGTCAGTTTCATTTCTTTATAAACACACCATCTCTTCATTAAAGACATAACCCATAATTTGCAATTGTTTGGGAGAAGCAACTATAGAATAGTAAGGCTTAGCTGGTTAAGCGTGGGTTCTGCAGGAAGACAGACTTAGATGTAAAATCTGGCTCTGCAACTTAAAGTTTCAAGATGTGGGCAAGTTATTTAACACCTCTAAACTTTAATTTTTTCATCTGATTAAATGGAGATAATACTATTACCTATACCTCAGAGTATTAGTGAGGATTAAAATGCATAGCATGTGGGGAGCGGAGGTGGCTCAAGTGATTGGGCACCTCCCTCCCACATAGGAGGTCCAGTGTTTGGTTCCTGATGCCTCCTAAAGAGAAGACAAGCAGAGAGCAAGCACAAACAAGGGCAGGGGAGGGGAGGGGCGAATAAATAAATAAAATAAATGTTAAAAAAATACATAGCATGTGAAACATCATAACAACAATAATACCTGTGATTTAAATGACCAAGAAATAATCAGTTTTTTGCACAGTTCTTTATGTGATTAAAATACAACCCATGGCTTTTGGCTATAGCTCTAAAAAATGTTATTACTTTAGCCAGTATTATCATGCTAAGCAAATTATGACCTCATCTAAACTATTACTCGAATTAGCAACTAAACCAATCATTTTGTAAATTATACTTTAAGAAGATCAGATTTGCTTTGGTGTATACCATTAAAAGCAGCTGTCTAGTCTATTTGACTAGAATGGGAAAGAGATCTATATAATGTACAATGTCTAAATATGAGAGGAATCAATGCAAAAACTCTTACTAAAATTACACAGTTTAAAGAAATTGAAAAAAGGTTATTCACTCTTGGGTCACAAAACAGACCCATATACCTCTTAATCTGCATATATTTTGTTTTAAATATCTTTTTTTTATTATTACATAGAGGACAAAAGATATCCAAAAGGATATCTCCAACTCTCTTCTATTCTTCTATTCTTCAGCCTCTCCAGCACTCAGTTTTTTTGTGAATCTCTTCTAGAGATGTCTTTCATTTTCAAAAACATGTATCTTTTCTTCCCCACTACCTTCTCATCTTCAAATTGTATTGTGTATAATGTAAAATAAAAATGGATCCATTAGTAAAAAGTCCTTGGATCAAACAAGAACTATCTAATCACTTAGATATCAAATAAGGAGTAAAAATAATTTTCCTGCTCACTTGACTATGCTGGGTTTAATCTTTAGTGATGACATAGCATACCCCAAAATCTATAGATGTGATCTAAATGACCAACAAATTATTAGTTCTTTTGCACATTATGTGACTCAAATATCAGCCATGGCTTTTGGCTGTAGTTCTATTTGAAGTACTTCCTTTACCTTGAGCTCTTACTAGCTTAAAGTCAGTAGCTCAATGGTATCTATAAATAACACGATTTCCATGTGAAAAGCCCAAGAATCTTTTATACATCCATTTCCTCACAACTCTACTTCCATATGCAGTGGCAACACCAGCTGCAGGTTCTTTCTCAGGCTTCCTTTAGTCCTATCATCCTTTCCCTGTGTGAAGACAAGTAGGGCCCCCTGGGTTTACCAGATACTCATTGTGCTCTTTTTTTTCTCCTATGACTATCTAGATGTGGGTGTGGTCCAATACTCTTGTTACTGGGTTTGTGGCCTGCAGCAGGGGCCAGAAAACTACAGCCTGCAGGCTAGAGACTAGTTTTGGTAAATAAAGTTTTACTGAAACACAGTTATACCTATTTACTTACATATATAAGTAAATTGCCTATAGCTATTTTTACTATAATAGCAGAGTTGAGTAGTAGTAAGAGAGGCTGACTGAATGGTCCCCAAATCTAAATATTTATTATCTAGCCCTTAAATCAGTGAACACTGCTGATAATGATACCGGTTAAAGATAATGAGGATCCTCATTCCTGTGGAATAAGGGGAAAACCATAAATATTTTTGTGTAGCTATAAAAAATTGTTCATTTAGAAATGTGGGACGATCATTAATTATGTCTAATTATAATGCAACAATCTTTTATTCACTTATTCATGAAAAATATTTGAATGGCAAGTATAGTTCTAGGTGCTGGCAATATGGTGTGAACAAGACAAAGATTCTGCTCTTGTGGAGGAAATCAGACAATTAACAATGTCAGAGCCAAGCAGAGAATGAAAGCAGGATGGCAGGATAGAGGACAGTGAGTAGCCATTTTAAATTAAGGCAGACAGAGGTGGTAACATTTAAGAGGAACTATCTAGATGATGGTAAAGATCAAGGGGTGACAATTCTGAGCCAGTGATCCAGACACAGGAAACAACCAGAGCAAAGGCCCCTGAGTTAAAAGGCACCTGGGATTTAGTGTTGAAGAACCAAAAAAACCCCGGTGTGGTGCGAGCATATGAGTCATGTTACTTAGCTGTTGTATTTAGTTAAGCTCAAAACCAAATGCTCTCTATATATGCTCAAATTATCACAATTTTCTGGTAATGTCATCTGTCTGAATGCCCTCCACTCTAAGATATACCAACATATAACATGTTTTATCACTGTGGAATAGGAATAATTTCTCATATAATATTTGAGATATATTTAAATGCAAATATAACTTAATACAAATGTTAATAAAAATAATATCACAGAATACTTAGAAAACAATGTGGATTTACACGCTACCCTAATAAATTAATGTTATATATTCTTTTATAGCCTTAAAATATGCACACTTGAAAACCTTTGTTAAAATAGCAAATATTTATTGGGAACTTACTATTTGCTAGATACTGTACTAAGAACTCATTATCTAACTTACTCCTCATAACCACCAGCAGAAAGTAGGTACTGTTTTTCCTACTTTACCAAATGAAACTGAGTTTTGAGGAGGTTAACTAACTTAAATTCAGGTCTAACTCCCAAGTGTAGGTTCTCAACCATACTTCCATTCTGCCTTACAATGTACAAAATTTTTAAAATATAATTTTAGCTAACATCATTAGTGTGAAACATTCTTGCAACCACAACTTTTGAATGGTTACAAAATATTTCAGTGATTGATATATCATACAACTGAACTGAAATGATTTCTAAATTAAGAGTAGGGGCTGGCTGGATAGCCCAGTGGATAGGGCGCCGGCATACCACATGGGAGGCCCCGGGTTCGGTTCCCGGGGACCTCTCCTAGCGGGCAGACTGCCTTGAGAATGGCAAGCCGCCATGGGCGGGCCAGAGCCGCTGTGGGCAGGGCAAAAAGCTGCCACGGACAGGGCAAAAGCCACCACGGGCAGGGCAGGTCGCCCACGAATGGAGCGCAGCCAGCCACCTGCAAACTGAGAGCCGGCCGTGAATGGAAGCAGAAGCCGCCCACAAGCGGTGAAAGCCG
>PVKH010028976.1:0-12743 GCA_004027955.1 Chaetophractus vellerosus | reverse complement strand
GCTGTCAAAAGACGAGCTGGGAAATTCTCTCCGAATGTTGAAATCAGTTCCCTTTTATAAGCAGTCAACTGAATGGATAACAGCGTCATCCATTCTTCATCCATTCTTCATCCGATCTTGCTGATTGATGCAGATGCAATTAGCCCCAGGCTTGCTGGACCCAACAGCTCGGCACAATTACCTGGCCGAGTTGACACATTAGCGTAGCCATCACAGCCTTGAAGTGGACAAATGACAATGTTGGTGAACTATGTTTGGCTGTCTGTTTGTCAGTTATGTTGGTGCTGCCATCCACATACAAAAATGTTTTGGTATGGGGGGGAATGGAGGAGGAAGTTGAGTATATGAGATTGTCTTGTATTCTGTGTGTGGCTCTGCTGTGACCTAAAACTTCTTTGGAAATTAAATGAAAAAAGTTGGGATGCTTGAGAATGAGAAGAGGAAGGTGCCATGAAACAGACTGGACACCAGATATTGCACCGATAAGATAAAATTGAAAAAAAAATTTATACATACATATTATTTTTATTTCACATATTTTTAAAAACACAATCCTTTAACAATATCTTGTTTACTTTTTCTATTATTTTAAATTTTTTAAAATTATTTTTTATTTTTTATGTTCCCCTATATTTTTATTCTTACATTTAAATATCATTATTATTTCATTTTTCTACTGTTGCAATTGGCTATTGTTATGGCTTCACCTGTGTAGAGGCTATGGATCACAGAAGGGTCACAATGGGGACAGGAGAGGATCAATGGTGGGGGGTGTCAAGGTTGGGGGTGCATGGGAGTAAGTCCACCTGAACATACATAAAAGTCATACATAATTGTTCAAATGCTCATAAGACATGGTCATGGGGTGAAGCATTGCTCAGTAAATGGGACAACACTGGATTCCCATCTTGGAGAGCTCTGCCATTTTTTCCAGAAGAGTAGCAACATCCCCCTGAGTGCAGGGTCAGGATCTGGCAAAGGAGGATGATCCATTGATGGGCCCTTGTTATTGATGACTAGCCTTATGAGCCATTGCTGTTGAAATTGAAATAGCCTAGTGTCAAGGGGTGCCTAAGAGTTGCCTCTTGAGGACCTCCTTGTTGCTCAAATGTGGCCTCTCTCTAAGTCAAATTCAGCATATGAATGCATTACCTTCTTCCCAACATGGAACATGACTCCCAGGGATGAGCCTCCCTGGCAACAAGGGATTACTAACAAATGCCAATGGGCAGAGTGACTGGAAAAAGACTCTGAATAAAAGGGGGAAATGGTAAAGACAAATGAGTTCATAGGGTTAAAATACTTCAAAGTGAGTCAGGAGGTCAACCCAGAGGTAACTCTTATGTACACCCAGGAGAACCTCCTAGGCTTCCAATATGGATATCACCCCAAACAGAGGGCCTTCTGAGGACTTTGGAGATATCCAGGTACTATATCAGGGCAGATAACCCCAGAGTTTGGTGCCTTGCCTGTCGGCCCTAATTTGGAACCCTTGCTCCTGAAAATGACAGAGACTGACTGAAATATGTCTTCACTGCTCATGGTCCATTGGTCTCTTCTATTCAAACCTATATTTGATGCCAGAGTTTTAGGTGTACTTCCAGATACCAGAGCCTATGGGTTGTCCATGTGCCACCTGGGTCCTATGGCTCTGTGAACCTGTAACTCCTACTCTACAATTCAATGGACTCACCCAGCACACCTAGTGGGGAAATGATGATCAACAATGGCTCTTCTGGGGAATGGAAAGAGCCTACAGCAACAGGCAGGACAACTCTTCCATGATATCCATGGGATATAAGCCCCCCTCACTTAGTGGTGGAGGGGACATCACCATCCCAGACTCCTAGGGATTGGGGGAAGAACTATGGTCTAGAATGGACTTGTTGGTGTCCTGTTATAGACTTGTGATTCATGCAATGGAAGAAATTACAAAATTATGTGGAACCAGGGGCCATTGGATATTTTAGGGGCAGGGAGAGGGAAGGGCAATTGTAATATGGGTGCTTTTTTTGGACTTGGGAATTGTGCTGAGTGATGTTGCAATGGAGGATATAGGCCATTTTGTATCATCATGTATCATGCAGAACTGTATGTGAGAGAGGGTGGTCTACAGTCTGAACTGTGATCCCTGTTGAGGGCAAAGCCCCAAAATGTGTATATGTATTACAGTTGATGTGTCACACTGATGAAGGATATATATGTGGGAGGTTGTGGGAGGTGTGAGAGGTGTGGCAAATGGGTACTCCTAAAATTTCTGTGTATCTTTTATGTAATCAATGTATCCTTTAAAAATATATATATATATAAAGAATATCATAATATTGCTGTTAACTATAGTAAAAAAATTACATTGCTTTTCCCATGCATCACTGTATTCTTACCAGCTTGTAACACTGACATACATTTGTTCTAGTTCATAGAAAAACATTCTTGTATTTTTATTATTAACTACAATCCATATTCACCTCCAGGTTCACTGTTATTCAGTCCCTAAATTATTCTCTAGCTTTCTTTCAATTGACATTTACATCCCTAAACTACTCTTTTCAGCCACACTACCATTTATAAATCAGCCATATTGGTTATACATACTATAGTGTGTTCTGATCATCTCTATCCGTTTCCACACTTTTTTAGTCAAGCTAATTGCAAATTCTCTATATATTAAGCATTGGTGCCCCTTCTCGGTTCTCATCCTATCTTCTAGTAATCTATACTCTAGGTTTTAACCCCATGTGTTTGTTCATGGTATTTATTTCATATTGTGAGACCATACATTATGTGTCCTTTTGTGTCTGTCTTATTTCACTTAGCATGATGTCTTTAGGATCATCCGTGTTATCATGTGTCTCAAATTCATTTCTTTACAGCAGCATAGTATTTCATTATATATACACACACACACACACACACATATATACCACAGTTTATTTGTCCATTCATTGGTTGATGGATACTTGTGTTGTTTCCATCTTTTGACAATTGTGGATTGTGCCACTATGAACATTGGTGTGCAAATGTATGTTCACATCCCTGTTTTCAGTTCTCCTGGATATATTACTAGTAACATGTTTGTTGGATCTTATGGCAGTTCTATATTTTGCTTCCTGTGTCTTTCACCGGGATTGCACACTTCTGCATTCCTACTAACAGTGAATGAGTGTTCTTATTCATCCAACCCTCTCCAGCACTTGTTGCTTCCTGTTTTTAAAGAAATAATGGCCATTCTCTGCTTTTGATTTGCATTTCCTAGTAGGTAATGATATTGAACATTTTTTTCATGTTTTTTTTGCCATTTGTATTTCCCCTTTGGGAAAAAGTGTGTATTCAAGTCTTTGTCCCTTTTTAAATTGGATTGCTTGCTCTTTTATTGTTGAGTTATATGGTGTCTTTATGTAGCATGGAAATCGAGCCCTTTTCAGATATATGGTTTCCAAATATTTTCTTCAATTGAGTGGGTTGACTTTTCAAACCTTCTTGAAAGCACAAAAAATTTAAGTTTTAGGAGTTCCCATTTATCCATTTTTTTTCATTGCTTATGCTTTGGTATACGATTTAAGAAACCACCACATACCACCAGGACTTGAAGATGTTTCCCTATATTTTCTTCTAAGAGCTTTATGCTTCTCAATTTTATATTTAGGACTTGATACATTTTGAGTTAAATATTGTGTAAAGTGTGAGGTAGGTTTCCTCTTTCTTTTGGGTATGGATATCCAGATCTCCCAGCACCCTATGTTGAATAGAATGTTCTGCCCCAGCTGGGTGGGTTTGACAACATTGTCAAAAATTACATGACCATAGATGTAAGGATCTGTTTCTGAAACATTGATTCAATACCATTAGTCTATATGACTGTCTTTATGCCAGTCCCATGCTGCATTTTTAATCACTATCTATGTAGTATAATTTAATGTGTGAAAGTGAGAATCTTCTGATATTTTTCTTCATTTTTAAGATGTTTCTGGGTATTTGGTGCCCATTATCCTTCCAAATAAATTTGCTAATTGCATATTTTATTTGTTTTAAAAAGGCTATCAGAATTTTTCTCAGGATTGCATTAATTCTGTATATCAATTTGGGTAGATTTGACACCTTAAAGATATTTAGTCTTCCCACCCATGAACACGGAACGTTCTCTCATTTCTTTGGGTCTTCTTTGATTTCTTTTAGTAGTGCACTGTAGTTTTATGAATACAAGTGCTTTACATCCTTGCTTAAATTTATTCCTGAATATTTTATTCTTTTTGGAGCTATTATGAATAGAAATTTTTTCTTGACTTCCTCCGCAGATTACTCATTACTACTGTATAGAAACAGTACTAGTTTTTGCATATTAATTGTTTTTTCTATATAATTTTTTTAAAAGATACATAGATTACACAAAATTTACACAAAAGTATAGGGACTCCCATATGCCCCACTTCCTACACCTCCCACACCCTCCCACATAAACATCCTTCATTAGTGTGGCACATTCATTGCAATTGATAAACACATCTTGGGGCTTTGCCATTAAACATGGAACACGGTTCACACTGCAGACCACACTCTCTCCCACACAGTTCTGCATGTTGTTTGATGCTATAAAATGTCTTATATCTGTTGTCACTTGGGACAATTCCCAAGTCCTGAAAAAGCCCCTTTATTACAACCAATTTTCTCTCTCCCTGGCCCCAGAACCTCCAGTAGCCATTGGCTCCACATCAGTGTTGTAATTTCTTCCATTGTTTGAATCACAATATGTCTGTAGCAGAAAACATTTAAGTCCACTCTAGTCCATAACTCTTTCTCCCATCCTGAGGAGTTTGAGATGGTGATGTCCACTCCACCTCCAGTTGAAAGGGGGCTTACATCCCATGGGGAAGATGGATGGGATTGTCCTGCCTGCAGCTGCAGGCTCTATCCCTTCCCTGGCAAGGCCATTGTCCATCATCATCTCCCTCCCTGGGTGAGTCCAATGAGCTGTAGAGTAGGAGTTGGTGCTCCACCAAGGTTCTGGGCCCAACTGCCACAAGGACAGGGCAATCTATGAGATCCTACTGAGATGTGTGTAACCTTCACCTCTGGGATTACCTCCGGACTCATTTTGAAGTCTCGTAGACATATAAACTCATCTGTCTTTACCTTTTCTCCCTATTATTCAAGGTCTTTTTCCAGTCACATTGCCAGTTGGTGCTATTGTAACTATTATAAATCAAATTTTTTCCCTGACTTCCTCCTCAGATTGCTCATTACTATTGTATAGAAACTACTGATTTTTGCATATTTATCTTGTATCCTGTCACTCTGCTGAATTCATTTCTTAGGTTTAGTAGATTTCTTGTATATTTTTTGGGATTTTCTAGGTATAGGATGATATCTGCAAATAGTGAAAGATTTACTTCTTCCTTTCCAATTTGGATGCCTTTTATTTCTTTTTCTTGCCCGAATGCTCAAGCCAGAATTTATAGCACTATTGAACAACAGTGGTGACAGTGGGCATCCCTGTCTTGTTCTTACTCTCATTGGGAATTTTCAACCTTTCACCATTTAGTGTAATGTTTGCTGTGGGTTTTTGTATATGCCCAACACCATTTTGGTAAAGTTTCCTTCTATACATATATTTTGGAATGTTTTTTTTTTTTATCAAGAAAAGGTGCTGGAATCTGTCAAATACCTTTTCTGCATCAATCTAGATGATCATCTGATTTTTCTTTGATTTATTAATGTGGTATATTATGTTGGTTGATTTAACTGTGTTGAACCACCTGTGCATTCCTGGGATAAAATCCACTTGATCATGATGAATAATTCTTTTAAAGTATGGTTGGATTTGATTAATGAGTAGTTTTTGTGGATTTTTGTATCTGTTTTCATTAGAGAAATGGGTCTGTAACATTCTTTTTTTAATAATACCTTTATCTGGCTTTGGAATTAGGGAGAGCGATATTGGCTTCATGGAATGAGCTTGGTAGACTTCCTTCCTGTTCAATTTTTGGAAAAGTTTGAGTAAGATTGGTCTTAAACTTTGAACACTTGGTAGAATTCACCTGTGAAGCCATCTGGTACTGGACTTTTCATTTTGGGGAGTTGTTTGATGATGGTTTCAATCTCTTTGTATGTGATTGGTTTGTTGAAGTCTTCTATTTCTTCTAGGGTCATTGCATGTCATTTATATGTTCCTAGGAATTTTTCCATTTGATCCACATTGTCTAGTTTGTTAAGATAGAGTTGTTCACGATATCCTTTTATGATCTCTTTCATTTCTGTGATGTCATTTTCATTTCTGTTTTTATTTGTAGTCTCTAATTTTTGTCAGTCTAGCTATGTATTTGTCAATTTTACTGAACTTGAAGAAATACACTTTGGTTTTGTTAATTCTCTACTGTTTTTTTTTTCTCAGTTTCATTGATTTCTTCTCTGATCATTGTTATTTCAACCCTTCTTCTTGCTTTGGGCATAATTTCCTGGTCTTTTTCTAGTTTCTCCATCTGTTTAGTTAGAACATTGTTATTAGCTCTTCTTTTTAATGTAAGCATTTAGAATGGTAAATTCACCACTCAACACTGCTTTCATTGCATGACATAGGTTTTAATATGTTTTGTTCTCATTTTAATTCATCTTCAGTTATTTATTGTTTTCTCTTGCAATTTTTTCTTTGACCCACTAATCATTTCAGAGTGTGTTTTTTAATCTCCATACATTTTTCTTCCCACTGATTTCCATATACATTCCATTATGATCAGAGATTGTGTTGTATATTTTTGATCTTTTAAAATTTATTGAGATCTGCTTTGTGACACAACATATGGTATACCCTGGTGAAAGATCCTTGTGCACTTGAGAAAAATGTATATCCTGCTGTCTTCGGGTGCAATGTCCTGCATATATTTAAGTTTGGTTCATGTATCATATTCCAGCTCTCCCTTTTTCCATTGATCCTCTGCTCAGATGATCTAGCCAATGCTGAGAATCAGGTATTGAAATCTCCAACTATTACTGTAGAGATGTCTATTCCTTCCTTTAGTTTTGCCAGTGTTTTCCTCGTGTAATTTGGGGCATCCTGGATAGGTGCATATATATTTATGATTCTTAATTCTTCCTGGTTAATTGCCCCTTTTATTAGTATATAATGACATTCTTTGTCTCTAATTACAGCATTACTTTTAAAGTCTAATTTATCCAATATAAGTATATCTATCCTAGCTTTTTGGGGGGTTATTACTGTATGCATGCAATACTTTTTTCCAGCCTTTCATTGTAAATTGGTTTGTATCTTTAGATCTAAGGTGAGTCTCTTGTAGATAGCATATAGGTAGCTTATATTTTCTTATCCATTCTTCCAGTCTGTGTCTTTGTATTAAACTAAATCCATTAACATTCAATATTATTGTTGTAAAGGCAGTAGTTTTTCACTCATTTTGATCTGTGGGTTTCATTTTTCACATCTCGTTTTCACATCTCAGTTTAAACTTTCAGTTACCATTAGTGATATAATCTTCAATTCTAGACTCTTTTCCAAGCCTATCTCTCCAAGCTTTAGCACCCCCTTTAATATTTCCTGCAAAGTCTGTCTCTGCATTATACATTCTCAGTTTCTGTTTATCTGTGAATATTCTAAACTAGCCCTGTTGTGAAAGACAATCTTGCTAGATATAAGATTCTTGGCTGGCAGTTTTTCTCTTGCAGCATATTAAATATATCAATCCAATGCTTTCTTTTCTCCATGGATTCTGATGAGAAATCAGAACTTAACCTTATTGGGTATTCCCTGTATGTGATGGATATCTTTTCTTGCTGCTCTCAGGATTTTCCCTTTATCTTCTGCATTTGACATTCTGATTAATATGTGTCTCAGAGTAAGTGTATTTGGACTTATTAAGATGGGAGGAGGTTGTGCATCTCAGATATGGATAATCTCCTTCAATAGAGTTGGGAAAATTTCCACCATTATTTCATCAAATATTCCTTCAGGCCCCTTTCCCTTCTCCTTCTGGACACTCATGATACATATATTTGCATGCCTCTTGCTGTCATTTCTTTCCTTTTGGACCTGTTGTTTTTTTCATTCTTTTCTTTATCTCTTCTTTTGTATGGTCTCTTTCAGCGGCCCTGTCTTCTACCTCAACAATCCTTTCTTCTGCCTCTTCAAATTTTCTTTTATATGTTTTCAGTGTAGTTTTTATTTTACTTGTCACTTTCATTGCCTTAAGATTTGCTATTTTTCTATGTGTGCCTTCAAATTCTTTATGCTTCCTCAATGTCTTCTTGATGTCATTATCTCTTTAGCCATCTCATTGAATATATTAAGGAGATTTGTTTGAACATCTTTGATTAGTTGTCTCAGCTCCTTTATGTTATATGGAAGCGTAGTTTTTTCCCTTGACTGAGCCATAACTTCCTGTTTCTTGGTATGAATTGTAAATTTTGTTGGTGTCTCATCATCTGGTTTACTAGATGTTTTTATTCTTGATACCTTTCTCTCTTTAGTCTAGGGCTATTTGACTGGCTTTGTTACAGCCCCTCTTTAATACTTAGTTCAACTTAACTTGGAACTTTATCTCACGGCTTGTGTTTAGCCAATCTGAAATTTTCCAGGACTTTTTCTTCTGTTTCTTGCCCCTTATTCCTTGCTGGCTGCAGAATAGGAGTCAAAGATGTGTTTGCTACTGTAAGGCAGGGAAGCTGAAGGTGCTCACATTGCCCCAGGAACTGATAAAAAGTCTCCCATGCCAGGGTTGGCAACAAAGCCACAGCTTTTTTCAGTAATCCATGCAGGCCATTAGTGTATGTAGTTGCTCAGAGAAACTGCTGAAGCTTCACACCTCTTCTTCCCCTGTCTCAGGCAGGGTTGGGGCTGATGTGCACAGAAAACTAAGTCATGAAAGTCAAACTGACCACAGTTGTCCAGGTAGACTAATGAAGCACTGGCCCCACTTCTCTGTCTGGGGGTGGGAATGGAGCCTCCAGTGTGCCCAGAAATCTAGTGTGTGTGGGCTGAAAGCAGCTGCAGTTGCCCGGTGCAGGAGAGGGAGCATGGTCACTCCTCCTGCCCTGTCAGGGGTGAGGATGGAGTCAAAGATGTGTTCAACAGTCTAATCCATGCAGGCTGACACTGGCTGCAGGTGTCAAGAGAGGTTAAGGGAACACTTTCCCTTCTGTCATATTTGGAGATGGAACTACAGGATATACAACACTCTATTCCATGTGGGCTAAAAATGCCTGTAGTTTCCTAGAGAGGTTGAGGAGACACCATCCCCCTCCTATCCTATTGAAGGGAGGAATATATCCACCAAGTTCTCACCATTCTAGCCCATGTGGGCTAAAAGTGACTGCAGTGCCAGGAGAGGCTCAGGCTGTACTATCCTTTCTCCTTCCCTGTCATGGGAAGGGATGGGCCAGTGATGTGTCTATCCTGGGCCATGCAGGCAAAATGTACCTGCAGTTGTCATGATGTTGGGGAAACCCTAACCCATCCTGTCCTATTGGGCATAGAGATGGAGCCTCAGCTATGTCCAATAATCTTGATCATGCGGGCAGAAGGTGGCTGCAGTTGCCCTGAGAGGAAGAGGGAGCTCTTCCTCTGTCAAGGTGGAGTTGAAGCCACTTGTCTGTGTGTACTTTTTGTGTGTTTTTTTCTTGCATAACCTTTTTTAATTTATTTTTTTAGGATACATCAATTTACATAAATGTTACACAGAAATTTTAGAAGTACCTGTATGCCATACCTCCCACACCTCCCACAACTTCCCACATATACATCCTTCATCAGTGTGACACATAACCTGTTATAGATATACACATTTTGGGGCTTTGCCACCATGCATGGACCACAGTTCAGACTGTAGACCACCCTCTCTCCCACACAGTTCTGCATGATACATGATGATATAAATTGGCCTATATTCTCCATTGCAACTTCACCCAAGACAATTCCCAAGTCCCAAAAAAGCCCCTGTATTACAACTGCCCTTCCATCTCCCTGCCCCCAAAGTGTCCAGTGGCCCCTGGCTCTACATGATTTTGTAATTTCTTTCATTGCATGAGTCACAACAAGTCTATTACAGGACACCAACAAGTCCACTGTAGCCCATAGTTCTTCCCCCAATCCCAAGGAGTCTAGAATGGTGATGTCCCCTCCACCACCAAGTGAGAGGGAGCTTATATTCCATGGATATGATGGAAGAGATTATCCTGCCTGCAGCTGCAGGCTCTCTCCATTCCCCAGGTTGGTCATCATCCATCATCAAGTCCAAACTAGATGTCCTGGGTGAGTCCATTGAGTTGTAGCATAGGAGTTGCAGGTCCACAGAGTCTCTGGACCCAGTTGGCACATGGACAACCCATAGTCTCTGGTCTATGGAAGTACACCTAAAGCTCTGGCATCAAATAGAGGTTTGAATAGAAGAGACAGATGGAGCATGTGCAGTGAAGACATATTTTGGTCAGACTTTGTCACTCTCAAAAGAAAGGATTCCAAATTAGGGCCCACTAGTAAGGTACCAAACTCTGGGGCTATCTATCCTGATATAGGACCTGGCTATCTCCAAAGCCCTCAGGAGGCCCTCTGTTTGGGGTGATATCCATATTGGAAGCCTAGGTGATCCTACTGGGATCTGCATAAATGTTACCTCTGGGTTGACCTCCCGACTCACTTTGAAGTCTCTTAGCCCTATGAACTCATTTGTCGTTACCATTTCCCCCTTTTATTTGAAGTCTTTTTCCAGTCATACTGCCTGTTGACGTTTGTTAGTAACCCCTCATTGCCAGGAAGGCTCATCCCCAGGAGTCATTTCCCACACTGTGAGGAAGGTAATGCATTCATATGCTGAATTTGGCTTAGAGAGAACCCACATTTGAGAAACAAGGAGGTTCTCAAGAGGCAAGTCTTAGGCACCCTATAACACTATGCTGTTTCAGTTTCAAGAGCAAAAACTAGCCACATGTGTGTTTAATAATCTAATTCATGCAGAATGAAAGTGCTTGCAGAGAGGCTGGTGCAAGTCCCCCCAGCTTCTTCCCTGCTGATTGGAAAGAAGCTGGTCCTTACCTTCACTTTGATCTTCAATCAGCTCTGTTTCCCCTTATGCCAGGGGTGGAGTTAAAATGGAGTCTACTCGCCTCTTTCTGTCTTGGACAGTTTCAATCTTTAGTTGTTTGGATTGGACTTTAGCCAACTGAATTTACTAATCAATAGCAGAAATCAGTGCCCAACCGTCTCTTTCTCCCCCATTTATGGGAATTGGAGTTTCTAACTCCAGCCAGGGAATATTTTCTGTTGGCAGTTTGCACTTCCAACAGGGGATGGGCACTGACCTTCAGAGTATAGACTGCTCTACTTTGAAATCTTCACTTCAGATGGGCAGTCTCCTCTTTCCGTTCCCCCAAGGATTTTGCAAGATGTTTTCCTGGTCCCTGAGGTCTACCAAAACAGCGATTTAGATATCTGTAGCTGTTTACTAACTGCACTGTAGGATGAGCTGACTCTTGGAGTTCCTTACTTTGCTGCCATCATGCCATTTTTCCTACCCCTGGGTTTTAATAAGTGATAGTCTATGATCACTTTTTTAAAATTCAAGTATTATATATATATTTACAGTATAGTTTTTAAATTCTGAGAAAAAAATGAAAACTTTAAAAAGTGTACAATCAAATTTATGTGTTCATCTAATTTGTAACCTTGTCACTTCCTCATTCTCCTCCAAGTCATGACAAACTTTTAAAAAAATTCCTCTAACTGCTTCATAAAAAGTATGCTTTTTAGTCAAAGCACAGTGGTATAAACCTACTGTTTTATTAGAACACTCTTCTGAATGCTGTATCACATCTTTCTTTTTAAAAATAGATGCTATTCCATTATCAAAAAAATAGCATGAATGCCAGCTTAGACCTAGGGTGAATATATCTCAGGAACCTAAAGAAATAATGAAAGTGAATTAGAACCAGATCAGCAGATAGAATGAATATATATATATATATATATATGAAAAGATACCTAGAGGATTTTTGCCAACTTTGCTAAATATGCATTTTCTAATATTAAATCAAGGTAGGGTGATTTTAGATAAAAAGTATGAAGAGTAAGTACCATCTACCTCATTTTATTTGCAGTCACCGTGCTGACAAGAATCATGGTTTGGATAATGAGAAAACATGGTGAAACAGAAAATCCATTGAGCATCAGATAACATGCTCCAGAGAGCAACCAACAGAGACATTGCCATGGAGGCTAAGGATCTAGGGCTTAGGCTTGCCTCCAATCAGAGGTGCTCTAGTGTTATCAGTTTTACATATTGAATGACAGTTTTTAAAGTAGCATTGTCTTTGACTACTTTTTTTTTAAATAGGGCATTTAAAGACAGATATTTCATCCTTTTCCTTTTGTCATGTGAAGAAACAAATGCACAGACAGTTTCTGTAATTATCCCCATAACCAACTACTAAAAAGAAAGAAAAGAGCTAGAGCTTGGTCTTCTTGCACTGATATACCAATATTAAAATTTTATATATACATTTTTCTGTTTGTGGATAAAATTGCCAGGGGAAAAATTGACACATGGGGGAAAATTCACCTTAAACTATGATTAAATGGAATTGAAGACAACCATAACTACAGTTCCTTAAGTGAAAAAGTGTTAAGAAGCTACAAGGGACTTTTAGCTCAGTGAAAACTGAAAAATTAATAGCATACATTGCTAGATTTATCAGTTTGCTTCTGATTTTTGCAGACTGTGCTTTGATATTAAGAATAAATGAGG
>PVKH010028975.1:0-12746 GCA_004027955.1 Chaetophractus vellerosus | reverse complement strand
TCCTGGTATGTGTAAATGATGATCCTCTTTGGAAATACCTATGATTTATCAACCTGAACAAACTGTGAGAGGGCAATTTTGAAGAAAACAATTAAAACTTTGAAAGTCCCCAAATTCTCTCCTCCTATAAACTGAAAGAGACCAATACTGGTGATTATACAACAGAATAAATAGGGTAACCATGTTTCCCATTGGTATTATCTTCCAGGAGTCCAATTGGATTTGAATGCATTTATGGCAGAAGAATATTCAGCTCTTTTCACTTTTGCCAAATACGGACAATTGCGAAAATGACCACAAATTCTTCCTCTTCCTTTTTGCAATGTAACATTGCAGATAACCCCCATCAATGAATAGAGTTTATTTCTCTATTTTTAAATCTGTATTTCGCCATGTGATAGGTCTTGGTCAATGAGACATTAGAAAACATGAGGCAAACAGAGGCTTTAAAAGTGTGAGAATCGGAGCTTTCCCTCTCTTGCTATTCCTAGGAAATCTGTGATTATCACCTTGTGAACGAGCATCAGCCAGCCTGCCAGAGGATGAGTGACAAACGGTCCAGTTACTTCCATGGACTCTGCAGCCAACTAGCCAACCATGAGGAATGTGAATGAGCCTATCAATCATCATCTGACAACAAACACATGAGTGAGTTCCTCTAACACCTTAGGGAGCAGACACAAGTGGACACAAAAGCCCAAAGTGCCAACTTAAAGAATCATCAGCAAGCAAAGATTGCTAGTTTAAGTTACTAAATTTGGGGGTGGTTTGTTACACAGCAAAAACTAACTGCTATACCTTGAAAGAGATTAGCAACCAATTCACCTTTAAAGGGAATAGAAACTTCAGGTGGGATATATGACGAGAGAAGGGAAGTCTTATCTCATTCTGGAGCAGATGCAGAAATCGTGGCCCCAGAGGAAAGCTAAAATCCCAATGAAAACTGAGAACATTCCTCTCAATCTAGATGGAGGAAGCGCCATCCACTAAAGGGATGCAAGACCCAGTGCGGCCAAATTTGTTTT
The DNA here is from genome assembly GCA_004027955.1 of Chaetophractus vellerosus. Lineage (NCBI taxonomy): Eukaryota > Metazoa > Chordata > Mammalia > Cingulata > Chlamyphoridae > Chaetophractus > Chaetophractus vellerosus. Next base: position 11,721 of record PVKH010028975.1, on the reverse strand, counting down.
TGTTTTAAATTTTACTCCATTCAGCATATCTTTAGACTTTCCCATGCTAAAGAGCCCTCAGAGGCAGAACATGTAAATGGGTGCTTTGCCAACTCAAGGCATTTCAATGTTCTTAATGCTCTTAGAATTTTGTTGAGAAGCAATGTATTGGGGTTAATGAGACTGAGGTCCCTGGCTGTATTTCCTTTCCTTCGCACCCTAGAGCGCTTGCCACTACACAGCACCTTTCACTTCCAAAGGATGCCTGAGCACTCCATAAACTTAGCCAGTGGACTTATAAACTTTATGGCCAAGGAATCAGCCCACCTCTGGGAGGCAACCTGCTTATGGTGTGAAAAGTAGCAATTGTTTGCATATGGTTAACCCCAAGGCATAAGGAGGCCAAACATTAGGGTTAAGACCCTGCGATTTCTGGAGTAGGTCCTGGCAGGATTTCCTCTCCTTTATTAAGTTCTCGTCAGCACTGGCTTCCTTGACTGAGCAGCCACTGAGTGAGTCTCACCTACACCCCGGGCCCTAAGCACCAGGTTAGATTTGGCCTTTGCATAATAGCCTGAGGCAGTCTCCCAGTTCCTCCAGGAAGAAAAACAGTGTCATTTGTAAAACTCTTTAAAGGCAAATCCTTTTGGGGGAAACTCATTCATAAACGACCATTTGCCAATCTTCTGTGCCTTTCTGTGCAAACAGAAAGCCCACGGCCTTCTCCTCTGTTTGTGCATGCTAGGATGAAGGCTTCACCGTCACTTCTGACCCTGTGCTTTCTTTCTTGAACTAAAATTGCTTTTGCCCCATGAAAGGCAAGATAGTTGTTTGGGCAACCCTGATCACCCTGCGACTCTGTCACAAGGAAAAAAGGAAGCAGTTTCTGCCTGAGGCTCAGTTCCCTGCTATGCCCCACCTCATTCCCAAGGATGACAGTGATTTGCTGAGTAGAAGCCTCGAGTCCAGCCCCTTCACTGCACGGGCCACTGTTGCTAACAGGGGCTCCGTTTCTGTCCAATCTCATTCCATGTAAGCGAAGCCCAGGCAGCTTGCTTTCTTCACTTTCTCTATCCTGACAAATATGCTGGGCATTGCTTCTTACAGCTTGTACCGTGTGACAAGCCAGCAAGTTTTAAGATTTGGGATTAAAGGTGGGAGGCAGGAGATTCATTTAGTGCACATGCTTCAACTGTTTTTTCAAACCCCTTTGCTGGGAGTTGTTAGACACTGACTTGATCGAAATGGGTTCTTATGTCGCGTTTTCTGCTCACCGCCGTGTGCTTACTTCTCCTCTTGGCCTCTCAGGGAAAAAAAAGATGATTAAAAGGATATAGGGGCATCCCTGGATCTGCCAGTCCAAAACGAATCCGATTTCTCTTGCTGGCAGAATGCTTTAGAGCACTAGCTGTTGGTCTAATTAACTTGCGTTTAGCCGTTGTGTGAGTACCTTTCCCCACAGGTTCACCTTGAAACTAGGTTTTCTGTGATCACACACACTTACTGTAGGGCCCCAAGGAAACAAGTGGCTGCCTTTGGATCGTCATAGATTTTTGCTTTGGCTGGCTCTGTCCCTGGGATGTGAACAAACAAGGAACAGGAGAGGAGAAAGAATACAGAGCGGAGGCAACGGGCAAGTGGAGACGGTGCTATTGTGTGCTGGGGCCCGAGAGGAACAAGCTGCACCTGGAGGCAGGCGAGAAAGGACGCATTCATCCATCCCTCCTCACGTGCACGTGCGGAGGCAGATGGGGCAAGCGCGCTGCTCTGTCAAGAGAGTGATTGAGGAGTCCTTCCTCACTAAAGATGAATCATTCCACAGGGTAGGGGTAAAGAATACCCTGCTCTATGTGCTTCCCAGTCGCTCCCCTCTGCTCAGGTCCCAAATGACTCTACTTTCACGTGTCCAGATATTGGGGAAGCAGAGCTGCTGAAAGCTCTGAAACATCTGGGAGATGAATCACTCCATGCAGAAATGAAACAATTAGCCACCTGAGTCCAGCACAAAGACCTTGAGAGGTGTCTAAGTGAGTGGCCCCAGCAGAGCCAGGAAACAACGTGTATTTGAAAAGAATCCCACCGTTAATTTCTGCATTGACCTAATGGGACATAATTTGTTAACGTGTACAGAGCCCAGAATGGGCCTTTTCCATGGTGCTCGTGGACTTAAAGCCTACGGCTTCCCCTGTGTTTGGGCATGCTTGGGTGGGTGCTTGAAAAGTAAAGGATATAGTTAAATGCTGGCCTCTTTTTTTCAGGCCTTTATTAAATCTTTGATCATTTAAACATAAAAAGAGACATTTTGGCATGGCTCCGGCCACACATTTCTCCAGAACATCAGGTTTAGAATTAGGCATTAGCAGTCAAAGGATTTTGAACCATTAGACCATTTTACAAAAATCACATTGCCCTTGGACATTTTTAGAAATAGAAAGAAGGTAAAAGTGTTAAGAACCTAACATACTTGTTATTTAAAAAGTGGAAACAGATTATATCATACAGACTCTTTTGTCCAAGAAAAAAGAACTCATTTCCTTATAGATGTTAAGAATATATTAACTACACATGCTTATGTACGATTGTGCTTTAGTCTCTTTTCCCCCCAGTTCCCAGAGAATTAGTAGCATTTTCATTAATTTTTGTGTTTCAAGAAGAAATTATAGTTATTTTCCTAAGTGAAGTAATTTAAGGAGCCTAAGGAGACCTGACCCTTTACAATAATAATAATTTTTCACTGTGATTAAACTTGCATTTTCATAACAATGAATTAGATTCTAGATATGAGTTATGTTTAGATGTTATCTCTACTTTTTACACTGATTTTCAATTCCCAAGTAAGCAGACTGTGTGAACCAGAGCAAACACTAACTGCTTGGTGGCCGACTTTTTCATGTGAAAAAGAAGGGGGTGGGAGAAGTCGACTAGCAGGAGCACTTCTTACCTGAATCACCCCATGACATCCGTTGATATTCACAGAGATGAAATTTAAAATATTTGTGGAACAAGATCAAATTCATTAAACTAACCCAAAAATCCCCCTTTCCTTCTAATGCTTTCCAGGGAAGCAACTTTTCTTTAGAACCGAATACACAAGGTTCTCTATTGTCAGACTTGGGATCATGGAATGCAGCCAAGGGCAAAGTAGAGTGTGAGATTTTTACTGTTCTGAAGATCAGATCACTTCAGCAGAGACTGCCCTGAGTTTTTCCTCAGGAACCTGATTCTTCAGGGGAATAGCCTGACCACTGAGTGGCTAAAGAAGAGGGAAGTCGCATGCTTAAATGAGGAGAGAGTATGACAAAAAGATGGGATGAATCAGAGAAAAAATGACTTAAGAATGGGTAGAAGGTCCATGGATCTCTTTTGGTTCAACACTGGAGGGCCCATAAAAATGTCTGCCACATGGTAAATGTTTGGCACATGGTAGACACTCAGTAAATGTAGGATAGATGGATGTGGGCTTCTGTGTCAACACAGCACCTTGACCTAAAGCAAATCTGAGATTGAATGGTCCAAAGAGAGGCAATAAAGGTGTCATATGTCTGCAGAAGGGTGTGTATGATTTGCTACTGCAAACCTGGAGTTTGTGTTTATATGCACATTTAGATGCTACCTCAGTGTCAAACAAACAACCGGTCAATTAGGCAACAACACAAATCAAACTGACTGGTTGATTGCATTGAATGGGCAGCTAAGGCTTAGTAACTAAACTGGGTTTGAGTGCACATACTATAGAAACTATCTTCCAAAAGACTTACCAAAGTGGACACTCAAAAGTAATGAAAGCAGACTATTAGGGAAGTAATTTTTCAGGACATTTTTATGAAGAGTAACATTACCTTCTGGTGCTAATGGATGAAAAACTCCAAACTACTAGCAAGTAGAATAGCTTCAATAGACAGAATATCTAACAGTGTAATGAAATGTTCATTAACTTTTTAATGAGGGGGTGTATGAAAATTCTGTTAGTGTTCTTCTTAACTGCTAACTAATCAATATCATAGTCCTAGAAAAAATTCTGTAGAAGAGCTCTTTAATGAGAGTAGAAAGTGGTGCAAAGAAATGTGTATTTTTCAAAGGTGTTTCCCTTGTAATAAAATTGAGGAAAAAAGTCAGCTTTGGGGGAAAACTGATACACTAACAAATTCAGTGTGGCTATTCTTAATTTAAGTGAGTAGAAATGCACTCAAACAGCATAGCCTTAATAGTTTCACGGTTGAACCCTATGTGTTAAAACAGAGGAGTTTCCAATATTTGATCCTGGTGCAAATACAATCTTAGTACTTTGGTCCTTGCTTAGTAAAGTTCCTCCTGAAATCTCTAAAGGATTGTTTATAGGCTTTGAATTCTACGCCAAATGACCAGCCCTCGTGGCTGCAAGGAAAACAGGGAATGCTTTCCCTGACTATTAAAGCTCTGTATGACATCTTGTCACACTTATCAGTGGACTGGAGACTCGCTCACTCTTTTCATCAGAGGCTCTTCCCCATTGCGTCTGTCCTTCCAGTGGAGAAAGCCCGTCCTGTAGAGTTTTGCTTCTAGGGACTCACATTGCTCTTGCTTAGGCTTAATTTACTCTTCTTCACAGTCTGCCCCCATCAGTTTTCAGATGGCTTTTTATGTTAGGATCTGTGATCTTGGAAGTTCTATAACATTGGAGCTTTTCATTGGCCATTGCAACAACAAAACTGTATTGCTATTCGCTCTTGTCTCTGAGACTCAGAGGTTTTGTTCAGTACATTTATATGCCAGCACGCTCTGACCCCAGGAGGCAGTTTCTTTATTAGAAATATGGGCTAATCCCAGCCACAAAGAGGAAAATTACAAATTAAATCACTGGACAAAAATTCTGTTTCTGGAATTTCTAGGAATATAAGAAAATTGGCATGTGGTTTGCTCACCATGAGGCTTGCTGGTAGCAGTGCTGCCAAAGCAAGGCTGACTTCATAAGAACAAGACATAAAACTCAACAGCCTTCCTCATGAGAATAAGTGCAAATCTCCTTTGGGGCCATGAAATAGTGCATCTGCAAACACCCAATGTATTGATCGTACAACACTGCTTTCCTCCAGTGTTGCCATTCGGATTATTCCCGATCAATGGAGAAGCAATCCCATGTGTTCCTCTTCCCTAATTACACTCTTGATTTCCCCAGCAATGATTTAACCTATGACTTCTGACCAGCAGGACTTTGAGGGCTTAGAACCACGTAGAATGTCAATGGAAAGTGAGGAAAGCAGGAAGATAAAATCTCTATTGCAGACTACTAGAACATGGGAGTTCTTAGAGGGACAGGTCAGGATTCTTTCTGTAGTTCGAATTTCCAGTTCTTCTTCTTTCTCTCCAACTATTATTTATAAGACATTCTGAAATCTTCCTTTGTGGCCATATGTGATTTCACCTGTTCTTGCAATAATCCTCTGCTTTATGTTTTCTAGATGGAACAAAGTGTAGGGGGCAAAGAGAGACAAGATTTATGTGCTTTGTGATTTAAGCCACACGTCCCCTTTTCAGACTCAGATTCAAACAGGTACATGCCCCTCCAGCCTGTATCGCCTTGATGATGCCTTGATTTGGACTTTTTCCCAGCCTCAGCCTGTGAGTGAATAAATTCCCATTGTTTAAGTCGAGCCACTTCACGGTATTTACTTGAGCAGCCTAGGAACTAAAGCATGCGGGAGGCAGAAGTGCCAGGAATGGGCACCTCCCACACAGCAGCCTTCACGACACGGCTGAGGGCTGGTCAATGAAATACCAGTCCCGACGACCCGCAGGGGCCACAGACAGGAGGGGCATGGGCAATATTGCTTCCCAGAGATCCCGGTGAGCTTAAGCTCCAGTTGTCTAGAGGAAGGTGGCAATTCAGCCTGTCTTAGCTTCCGTTTCCCAGTCTCATGTCCCCATTCCACCACTGGTGTTCCCTGGGATCCGTTTCCAAAGAAACCACTTGCACTTGATTTTTTATCATCGGGTTTATTTCTAGGGGAAACCAAGATAAGGCACAAGACATTAATGCCATTCGCCATCAAGCCTAGGTTTTCCTGTCTTACTCATTTTCAAATGCCACATGTTCTGTGAAGACTCCCCCAACTCTTTTTTATCAAGGATGCATCTCTCAGAGTCCTTTGTGATTTTCACAATATTTAATCATGTATTCGCCTGTTTTTTCCCCAAAGATTATTACCTTGTTGAGCACAGGAATTGTGTTCTATCCATATCCAGGTCCCTAAAATTTAGTACATAGAAGATGTTCAAAACTATGTACACAATTAGAACTGGCAGACCTTGGTCTTTTCGTTTGGATTTCTGTAGAAAAGTCTGTAAGAAGCTGAGAAGTGGTTGGGGCTTCTCTTTCTGGTACTTTAAATAAGCTGATTTGAGTGGTGAATTGGAACCTCCACATGTTCTGGAGCTTGAAATAATAATTCAAGTCTGTGCTTGTTTTTTGATGAAGCCTCAGTCTTAGTCATGTTTCAAGAACAGGAGGAAGATATGGGTGGCAAAACATCATCCATCACCTGGCAAGTGTATACTGAGTGTCTCTTTTGTGCTGGCTGCAGAAAGGCCCATAGTGAGAAAAACTGACCTCATGGAGCTTGCCACCTAGTGGGAAGAAAGACATTCACCACATAACTGCACAAGCAAACTCGTAATCACAAATTCTGATACTGTTTTAAGGGATGTAGGGAATTCTCCAAGAGTATGTATTAATAGAGAAGTGTAGCCTAATCTGAAGGATCAGAGGAAGCTTTGTTTGTGGAGGAGGCAACAGGTAAAATATAATCTGAATGATAAGGAAGAGGTGACCAAGTGAAGAACCAAATGCAAAAAACATTTCCCAGGTTTCCTTGTCAAAATGGCCTTTGGTTAATTTTGTCCAATGGGATGCAAGAGAAGGAGGGAGAAAGGAGCAAGGCAGGTATTTCTCCCTCTTCCTCTGTCTGCCTAGACTGCAACTCCGTCAACGTCTGTGACCCCTCTGTGCCTCCAGCTCTCACCTGCCACCTCCTCTGCTTGAGGTCCCAACAGGTCTGATGAGTTCATCCTGGGCTCCAGCAACACAGTCTCTGCTTGTGGAACTTTCAGCCCTAATGGTCATAGTGTTTTCCTGTTTTTTGCTAATCTTTGGGAGCCCTTAGTTCCTCTTCTGGTTTCTTAAACCTACCAGTCCCTGTGGAATCAAATGCCCGTCTTAAAATCTCTCTGATGAAAATACCTAGAGTAGTTTCTGTTTCCAGATAGATTGACTTGCTTGATATACACAGCAAGCAAGAGAAGGAATGTAGTTCTAATCCCCATGTGGCTCCACAGCCTGTGCTTTTAACTATTATATTATACTATCCCGTATCTCATGGTCAGGTAGATTGCTGCCTGACTAGAGACTAAAATTGGCCAACAAGGTTGATACGTGACCTGTGGAAAACTTCCTATTCATTGGTTTTGGGCTTATAACACATACACATAGTTTCACAATGAATACACGAATTTATTTTACTTATATCCTAATTATAGCTGATCATTGAAACCTTAAGACTCAGTTTACTCATCTCACTCATTGAATGTAAAGTAATTATTTAAACATTGTTTACTGAGTGCTTATCACACACCAGAAATTATTCTAGGCATTTGGGATGTAGCACGAAAAGTCCAAACCTCAAAGAGTTTACATTCTAATCAAGACATATAAACAAATACATGAGAAACATCAGATGGGAATCAGTTAAATGAAGGGACTAAATCCAGGTAATATGATAGAGTGACCACAATATGACCTTGAATAGCATTTAATATATTTAGAAATAAATATTTGAGGAAGTTTATCAGGCATCTTTTCAGTTTACATGATTCTGAGTATTCATATATAGGTATATTTATGAATACATACATATATATAATTTACACAAGGGTTAATACTGCTTGTATAAATAGCCTATACAATTTTTCAACTGTCTATTTATACAAGTATTTGTAAAACCAAGTAAAAGTATACTTCCTGTTTAAAAACTCTTTACCAGCAATACCTGACAATACCACTAGATGGTGATGTTTCTTCTAAATGCATGACTTTTCCTGCTTTAAAACATTTTGATATTAGTTAATTTAAAAATTAATGATGCTCTTCTCTGCTAATTCTGATATCCATGGCAGTTCTGGGTTGGTTTTGAATGATTCGTTTATTTCCTCATAATGTTTCTGTTTTTCTGGTACTTTGTATGTGTGGCAATTTATTATGAATTCCAAAAAGGAGATATTGATTATGTTTCTAAACTGGTCTGTTCCTCTGGGTGTGATACTCTTTGATTGTATTAGAGTCAGCTGAAATGCCTTTGATTAAATTATGTTAAGATTAGGACTTTGATTCGACCACTTCATTAGTGCGTGCAGGGTTGAGTTTCCACCCCTTTTGGTGGGCTGATAAAACAGACTCTCACACAGAAGCAGATACACAGAGAAGCAGATAAGTGAGAAAAGAGAAAAGGCTCCCTTAGACATGGCAGAGGCCCTGGGAAGAGAGATGAGCCTGATAGTCTACAGCTGACCTTGTGAAGAGAGCAGAGCAGCTGGGGAGAGTGACAAGCCCTTATGCCAGCTGAGATCAGAAGAAGCTGGGACCACAGAGTCTTAAGAGGAAGGAGGAAGGCTGAACCTCACAGATTGCCTGCCATGTTGCATCAACACGTGGGAAGAGATTTTTGGTGAGAAAGTACCTTTTAAGTAACCTTGAGTTGGACTCTTTAGGGCCTTGTGACTGTAAGCTTTTACCCCAAATAAATACCCTTTTAAAAAGCCAATAGATTTCTGGTACTTTGCATCAACACCCCTTTGGCTGACTAATACAGTATGCCAGATATTGTTGATTGGATACCAGACATTATAAATGTTATCATCTTGAGTTCTGAAAATTTTTATATTCTTATATGCTTGAGTTTTTACAGATGCAGCTAAGTTACCTGAAGACAGTTTGATCCTTTGGGTCTTGCTTTTAAGCATTGTTAGGTGGGACTGGAGCCCAGTCCAGGGCTAATTATTCCCCATTATTGGGACGAGATCTTTCTCTGCACTCTACGCACTGCCCCAGAATTCTTGATGTTTCCTTGTCTGACAACTGGGAACAGGCACAATTTCCAGTACCATTTGAGCAACATGAATTGTCTAATCCTTTTAGGTCAGGGGTTCTTAACTTTTTTTTTTTGTTCCACAGATCCCTTTGCCAGTCAGGTGAAAACCATGGACCCCTTACTAAGTCCATACTATACTGTGTATTATTTCATAAATATATTACATCTGCACCAACAGGTCCCCACAAGAATAATATTTTTTTGAATCTCAATTCAAGCTCATGGACCCCTTGTTAAGAGCCCCTGTTTTAGGTGGTTCTTTCCTCGACTTCAGGAAGTTTCTTCACATATATACACTGGTCAGTACTCCATACATCTCCAGAGTTCTCTGTATGAAACTCTCCTCTCTGGTACTCTGTCCTGTTGAATTTAGCTACATTGCTCTTCCCAGACTCTATGCTCTGTCACTTCTCCGTAAGAAGTTTGGGGCTCTCTTCCTGGGTACCCCTCATGCCTTGGTCTGGAAACTTTCTCGAGGAAGTCATCTGGCGTCAACATAGGACTCACCTCACTTGTTTACCATCTCTCAGGGATCAGCTCTTTTGTTGCCTGATGTTCAGCTCCTTGCAAACTATTGTTTCATTTATTTTTTCTGTTTCAGGTGGCAGGGTAATCATCTTGTTTACCCTGTTTTTCCATCTTAGCCAGAAGCGGAAGTCACTTCCTTTCTTTTTAACAGAAAGTTTCAGATAACTTCTTCTGTTGTGTTCTTGATAGTCTTTCATTCAAAAATTATTGAGTAATTGTTGTGAACTAGAGATATCAATTTGGTGTTCAATCAAGTCCAGAAATATTTAGATGCAGAAATGAGAAGTTACACATGGCAGAGGCCATGTGTAGATTTCCCCCTACACTTTAGTTTTATTTTATTAGATTATTCTAAATGATTATAAGAAATCTGAATTTTTATGCTGCCAAGAGTAATGATGCCAGTAAAGCTAAAGGCTTCTCTTGAATATGGACCAGGTCATTTATTTCTTTAGTTTAGAAGGATGAAGTAGAACTATTAAATATTATACACCAGCTCTTCTCAAACTTTAGCATGCATACCAATTATGGAAATTCTTGTCCAGGAGGTCTAGGATGGGGCCAGATATGTTGTATTGTAACAAGCTCCCAGGGGATGCAAATACTGCTAGTTGATATATTGTAACAAGCTCCCAGGGGATACAGATGTTTCTAGTTGATGTTTTGTATTTGGTGAATGAGTGACATCTGCGGACATTGAGCATGGAATTTCATGGAGTATAGCTGGAAACCAGTTTACAAGGATATTACATCTAGTGTTAATTGATCACTCTATAGTTGGGAGTGTAAAACCATGGAACAGTGAACTGTCAGGAAAACTCCATGCATTGCTTATCTTTCCCTTTCAAGTCTCTGACCTGATAGGTTGACTCATAGAGAGTTTTCAATACATTTTGCTTGAAATGAATAAATAGAACATCAGTGCAGTAAGTTTTCCTTGGAGAGATTTATTTTCATGGTTTTTATTTTTTTTTATTTTTTATTTTTTTAAGATTTATTTATTTTATTACATATCTCCCCTTCCCCCCCGCTGTGGCGACGCGCCGAGAATGGTCACTGCGCAGGTGCGGCTTTCCCCGCTTGTGGGCGGTCTCTGCGTCCGTTCACGGCTGGCGCTTGCTTCAGTTCGCGGGTGGCTGGCTGCGCTCCATCCGCGGGCGACCTGCCCTGCCCGAGGCGGCTCTTGCCCTGTCCGTGGCAGCTTCTTGCCCTGCCCACGGCGGCTCCGGCCCGCCCATGGCGGCTTGCCATTCTCAAGGCGGTCTGCCCGCTAAGAGAGGTCCCCGGTAATCGAACCCAGGGCCTCCCATGTGGTATGCCGACGCCCTATCCACTGGGCTATCGAGCCGGCCCCTCATGGTTTTTAATTCTTTGCCATATCTACACTTGTATAAATTTGAAAAAACATATGCTGATAAGTACCAAATTTGTTTCCAAATTAAGGCATCTGCACAATTCCTAAAGTCCTTTCATTGGCCATCTAGGATTCTCAAACCTCTTAATTTTTATACACTGATACTGTTAATATACAGAAATCTTAAGTTCTTGCCCCAAATCCCAGAGCTGATTATTGGCAGAGCTTTTATCTCCTGAGTCTGTTAACTTCCATTTACTTTTCCCCTCTTCTGTTACACCATACTTCTTTTCTGAAAGGAATATTTTTCCATTCCCAACAATGAGGATGGACTCCATTGTGTAAGACTAAATGAGCTGACTACTGGGAGTTGTAATTTTGCCTTGAGTTTACTGGCTTGGGAATCTACCCTGTAAGCATGTGTTATTCCCTAGGGGAATTGCTTAAGTGCAACCAGGACCACCTGTTGCTAAATTTTCCTTTGAGCACTTTTCAGTACCAGCGGGAATGGGAATGTTAATATGAAGTTGTCTCCAGCCAAAGTGAGGTGGGGAAGTGGGGAGTTAATACTTTCGTCCAGATGACTTTGGCGCATAGATTTTTGTACCCTGAGATAGCAAAAGAGTGGGCTCCACTTTCTGTCTCTCTCTCTCTCTCTTTTCCTCTCTTAGTTTTGGAACTGTAACAATTGCCCCTGGGCCACAAGTAAAGGATAGTATGTATTACAGACCTTGGGCTTAC
>PVKH010028974.1:0-12742 GCA_004027955.1 Chaetophractus vellerosus | reverse complement strand
TTTTTCAAATGAATAAAGGAAGAAAGGGAAGTGGTGGTCAAGTAAGATACCTGCTATTCTTAAGATCTGATCATTTTCTTTCCAAGTCTTAAGGAAGTGCAACACAGTGAAGAGAAAGTGGGTTCTAGAGTCAGATCAGGGTTTGAATATATGCTCCACCACTTAGTAGTTCTGTGACTTTGAACAAGTCAACTTTGAGTCTCAATTTCCTCATCTGCAAAACGGGGATCACATCCACCTCATTAAGAAATAGTGAGATAACATGTGCCAAGTGCCTGGCACAGAGCAGAGCATTCAGTGAGAAAACAAAGAAAAAGTTTCCAATGGTACATTCAATTAGTAAAGAGAGAATTTAAGATATTTAATTATTAGGGTTTACTGGTCATTTGGTTTTGATAACTCAAACTTCACCTTTTTTCTATCAGAAGAATTTTGTTTTATTTAAAAATTACCACAATACTCACTCTTACAACAATTTAAATAAGGAAGTATATAAAATAAAACCTGAAGTTCCCCCTCCTCTCCACCCTAACCCCATGAGTTAATCATCTTTCCACTTTTCCCCCATGATCAATGAATGAATGGATGGATGGATGGATGGATGGATGAAGGGAGGAGGGAGGGAAGAAACAAAATGAAACATGTGACAGTACTATACATATTATTCTACAACTTTTTTCTTATTTTGGTCTTGGTAATATATCCGGGATAGCCTTCTAACGTTCTACCTCATTCTCTGAATATTGTTCCATAACAAGGATGTAACATTTCCTTCCAAGGAACAGTTCCAATCTTTCAAAATGCACATCCTTTTACATTTATCTCTATATTATATTTATTTCTGTAGGGTAGAAATATGAATCAGAGTGTGCACAATTTAAACTTTAGCAGATACTGCCAGTTATAGCAATTTACACTCCCACCAAGTGTTCTCTCACACCTTAATTAGCCAATACTGGATCCATGTGTTTCATTTTTACTAATCGGATGGGAAAAAATTCAGCTATCTCATTGTTTTAATCTGCATCTCATATTTGTGAAGTTGGGTAACTTTTCATGTTTATTGGCCATCTGCAATTCCTCTTCTGCGAATTAACTGTTTCTGCCCTTTACCCATTTTCTACTGAATTCTTGACTTTTTTCTTATTCATTTGTGGTATCTCTCTGTATGTTAAGAATATTGACTCTGAATTAAATATTGCTAATAAAACTGACAATTTTAATGACACTTTAGGGCTGGTAAAATTACTTTGCTGGGCATAAATAGTCATACTTACTTGGGGCTTTTGAATAATACCATCAAATGTTCTGTTCTATTATGAAAATGCAGGATAAAAAAACACTGAAAGTTAGCAAAATGTGTAAAGTTTAAGTTCCAATAAACGTCCCTTTTCCATAACAGGTGTAAGCACTATTTCCGTAACTACTGTGAGCTCACCAACATTTTCCTAGATGGAAGCTCAGCCAGAAATCTAAACTTGCCTCCAACGAAAGACAATCATAGGTAGCCCCCTGCATGGCCAAAGACATGGCAGCTGCCTTGAGACACAGCGGCTGGCGTCAAGGAGCCGGCACCTGTCACCGACCGCTCGAGCTACAACTCCGACTGTCCCCCGAGGTCTCATCGCGAGCGGCGGCCCCTACCTCCCCGGACCCTGCCCACCGGGGTCCTCGCGCGGCACCGGCCGTCCCAGTCGCGACAGCAGAGACCACTGCGCGCCCGGGTCGCAATGACAGGCACCTCGCCTGTGGTCAGCTTCAAGGGGAAAACCACCTTAGACAGCCAAGCCCCTTACCCAAGCTTCTGTTTCTCCTCCCTACTCATGGGCGCAGCCCCCGCCGTCCACACCGACGTGGCCGATACCAGGCAGAGCGCGGTTGCCGCCGCCACTAGGCTCCATGGCGCTCGCTGGGGAACCGGAGACCCACAGCCCCAGCCGCCGCCGGCTTCGCTCATGGCCCCGCGGTTCCGCGCACGCGCAGCTGCTACGCCCGGCGGGTGGGACACATCGCCGGACGCCGGTGGCTGAGGGGCTGCGAGCCGTGCAGAGGGCGGGATGCGGAGTAACGCGCACGGCCGCCGGCACTGAGCTATTTTCCGAAGCCACCGAGCCGGTCCCCAGAGCCGGCGCTGCCACCGCCCTCCGCCCTCAACAGCCGGGGAGCACCTCCCCCAGCTTTCCGGTGTCGTAGTCTAGGAAACCGCCTCCCCCAACGCTACTTCCGGGTAGGGCTGAGCACGTTGAGCCTCAGGACCAAAGGGGACCCGATTGGAGCCGGGATGGCTCCAGCGACAGGAGAGTGCATTGGCCAGGAGAAGTGAGACGTGGACAAAAGGCGGGACTGGGGAGGGGCCTCTCGCTTCGGCCCTCCCCCAACCAGCGAACTTACGACCTGAGGACTACGCGTCCCAGTGTGCATTGCTTCCTCCTCGGCTCTTCCCCAGTCCGAATCAGGAGCCGCCTCTCTAAATTTCTAACCCCGAGTGGGCGCGCTGCATTCTGGGACGTGTGGTCCCTCCGAGCGTCACGGGTGGTCCCAGGGATCCCTACTGTCCCCGGCGCCCTACAGCAGGTCCTGCCTCGGTAGGTTGCCTAGTCCGGGGGAACCCATCAGCCATGTATCCTCTTCCTGCGAATGACGTTTCCGGGAGGACTGGCAGGGGAGGGCTCACAGGTCCTCAGATTCCTGTTAATTTCATAGGGAGTCGTGTTGGAGGAGTCCCTTGCCCTCAGAAAGTTTATAAAACAAAAACAGCAAAATGAATTGACCCTCTGACGGCATTGTGCTGGGGGTTTTACTTACTTTGTCTCGTTTACTCTTCTCAATTCTAATAGGTAAGTACTATTACTTACCTACTACTTACCAAAATGAGGTAAGTATTTTGCAGATGAAGAAACCGAAGAGACGAGTAGTTCGTGAAGAAGCGCTCATCACACTGCTGGGTTAGATTCCAAGCAGCACTAACCATTGCGCAGTACAGGATGAAGGAGGGCATTGAGACTCAAAACATTGTTAGTTGCTGTCTAAAGAGCTCAGTGTAGGGAGAGAGCGCTGTGGTCTACAGTGATTAGAGAAAGTTTTATGACGGAGATTAGACCTTGCAATGAGTTTTGATGACTGAGACCCAGGTTCAGTATTGGTAAAATGGCAAGTAGGTTCCTCTTGAAAAAAAAAAAAAAATTATCTTTGTTGTGTGATAATTCAGTAAATCGGTGCGGGGTTTAGGAGCTTGAGTGTGGCCTTTACGACCATAGCAAATCTCTTACTTGTCCCCTCAGCATCTTTCAGCTTTTTCTGGAAACTTTTCTTCCTTGGCTTCTATCACCTGCATCCTCCTCTTACCTTTCTAACTGACCATTCAGGCTACATCAATGACTCTTATTCCTTCACCACTCTTCTCTACTTCTTAAAATGCAGGTGTCCCCTTAAGGTTTTCTTTTTGTCCTCTATTCTCCCTTGGTGGTTTCTTCTATTCATATGGATTCAGTTATTCTCTTTTTATGGTTGATTTCTAAATCAATATCTGTCTTTATCTCTAGATCCACATTTTTACCTCCCTAATAGAAATGTCTATGTCTGGCCTGTGAGTAACTCAAACATAATATGGTCTCTTTCAAATTAATGACAATATCTCCCTCTACATCAGTGAGAATCATCTTCAATTCATCCTCCTCCTTCATGGCCCATGCCCAGTCTGTTGCCAAATTATATAGGGTCTACCTCTGCTATCTTCCAAATCACTAACTTTCTTTCTGCTCCCACTTTTGCTCCAATTCATGCCTTCATTGCTTCGTTCCTGAACCATTGCAATGACCTTCTAAATGATTTCCCTGCCCACCTACTCTCCTCGACGTTGCTACCAGAGTTGGCATTCAAGGACATATACAAACCCTCTGAAGAATTTAATCCTAATGTGATAATTAACATAAATAAATTCTCATCCTAAATCCTTTCCATGCCTTTCCTCACTATCTTGCTACCCCACATCCCACCATCTCTTTCTGTGGAACACCTACTACTCACTAAGGCTTAGCTCAAATTCTCTCTTCCAAAAACTTCCAGTCAGAAGTCACCCTCTCCCCTGTTGTTCATTGTATTCTGTGTGTCTATTGTATTTTTTAAAGTCTGGCACATCCACTGGATTGTGATCACTTAGAGGGTAATGACTATAGTTTATTTGTCCATGTAATTTCCAAAACCCCTAAGAATGTGTTTTCCTATTATAGATGCTCAATAAATATTGAATATACTCATTGGTGCTTCAGTGTCATCTATAAAGTAGGAATAATATAGTCCCCTTATTTACGTCGATGCTGTGAAAACACATGAGGTCACTTCTGTATAGTGTTTAATTTTATCTATTTTAAGGACCTGCAACCCTACATTGGTTCCATCCTGGATCCTTTTTGGCAGCCTTAATGATGAAAGTAGCCAAATAAATAAATACCTGTGAGTTGGTCTTGGCTCTGGGCACAGAACATGACAGACTAAAAGTCAACACCAACCAGTCAATATTTGAGAAACTAGGAACACAGAAAAGAGAGAAATAATGACCTTCAGTTATATTGAATATATACAAGTCAATTGTTTGTAGTGGATTATTGGCAATAATTCAGTTTTCTTTAACTTCCTGATGTTCCAAACCTCTGTAAGTCAAAATTAACAATTAACTGTCATTAAGAAACATTGTACTCAAGAAGGAGAACTACCAGCTTTTAATGTTTAGCATTTTCTGAGGTTTTTTCCTTGGTTTATTCATTTTCAAGCTAACATGGCTTTTTTTTTTTTTTTTGAGGTACTGGGGCCACGGATTGAACCCGGGACCTCGTAAGTGAAAAGCCAGTGCTCAATCACTGAGCCACACTGGCTCCCCTGAGTT
Source organism: Chaetophractus vellerosus (assembly GCA_004027955.1). NCBI lineage: Eukaryota > Metazoa > Chordata > Mammalia > Cingulata > Chlamyphoridae > Chaetophractus > Chaetophractus vellerosus. The sequence goes on along the minus strand of PVKH010028974.1, from coordinate 7,860 downwards.
GGTTTTTTCTTTTGTTTGCTTGTTGTTTGTTTTTGTTTTTAGGAGGCACTGGAACTGAACCAGGGACCTCCCATATGGTAAACAGGTGCTCAACTGCTTGAGCCACATCTGCTCCAACACTGCATTTTTAAAGGTATAAGGAGACCCCAAAATAGGTTCTTTGTTGACTTGCTAAGTTATGAGCCTATTTCTCTCTTACTGAAATTCAGTTTCTAGCCAGTGGTTGAATCCATTTTTCTCTGATCACCACAAAACCATAAGAAGAAAAACTGGCCTAAAAAATATTGCATCTTATCATATGTAAAGTAGAACCCATCAAAGTGAAAGAATTAACAAAGTGTATTTTTTTAAAAAACCATTTTAACCTATTAATGGAAATAATACAAAGTCTTAGCTAATTGGCAGTTTATGGACACTAGGGAGAAACATCCATTATTTTTAAACCAACACACATTATTTTAAAACCTATACACTTTGTGATTTAAAAAATATATATATAGAAGTTAATCAACAGAAACGTGGTATTATACAAGGGAGAAAAAACTGCTAGAAAGCACTAGAATATGAATAAGGACTTTTTTAAAAGACTATGGAACAGATTTTAGATGTGTAAAACCCATTGAAAATGTAAAGAAATAAGAGCCATTTATAACATGCCTTTTAACCAGTTAAGAGTTTGTTTGCGCAGCCTTGTAGCTTATGTAAATATGTATGATCACCTATCGTCCTCTTTACTTTTCTGCCAAGATGGGTTAGGAGTTAGGGAGGGATAGGAGCCCTGGGTATAACCATATGAATTCGCAAACATGAGAGAGAGAGGCTCCACTTTAATATGATAGCTCAGAAATAGTCCCAGGAGGCTGGGACCAGCTGTGTGAGACTGGTCACAGAGCAGCAGCTGCCCCTAAATGGCTTGAATTCTTTAGTAAGTCAGATCTAATTACTCTTAAAACTCCAGTGTAGAATTTGGGAGGGGTGATTTTGTCATTCTTCAAATCACTTTTCCTATTATTTGATAGTGTTTGGAATTTACAGAATGCTTTTCTTAAGAACCCAGTCTAGTAAACATTAAGTAGAAACAGTACTTCTACCTGTACAACTATGGATGTTAAGGCGCTTGAAAGAATACTTCGTAAAGAAAGGACTCAGTGAATGCTGTGGACTGACTCCCTGTTTGGCTATCTCACTGACTTATCCAAATTCTGAGAAAGAAAATAGGAGAATTCAGATGATTCACTATCCCACAAAGATGACTCCAGGGATTTTTCCACTTAATCATGATTTGAGACTTCAAAATCACTATCAGATTATTATCTCACTTCTCACAGTGACATCAGCTCTCCCAAGCAAGAGATTTTGTTCCTAGGTCATTCTGTGGCTGGGTTTCTCTCATTTAGTAGACATTTAGTTCATATATCAGAAACTAAACCAAGTCACATGGCTCTACACAAGCAAGTGGATCTTGCCTCTGGCCCCTCTCCTAAGCCTCCATTTTGGACCAGCAAGGTAGTTCCTGCTTAGTATTTTGGTCTGGCCACAAGCTTGCCATTCAGCATTTCACAGTTGTAGCACTGTGGTGAAGAACTCTGCCTCTGAGCCAGCTCTACCACTCATTAGCCAAGTGAGCTTAAGTAGATAACTGGACTTCTTTGTGCCTTAATTTCCTCTTTGTAAAATGGGGATAAGAATAGTACCTACTGAGGCAGGTTAGGATAGGGAAAAGAGGGAAGACCCGGCAGACCCAGCAGAGAACATGGTTGTGAGACCCTGCCCAGAAACCCCCTGCTACTAAAAAAGCTGGAAACACCCCACCTAGACCCTGGCCATGAGGTCCCATTTGGAACTCTTTCTGTGGACAAGGGGAAGCCTTAGATTCCTCCAAACAAAGGGCATTCTCATTGGGCACATAAGAGCTAACAGGTGGGGCAACCAATCAGAACAGCAAACAGCTGGGGCCCCTCCCCAACATTAGGAAAGTGGAGGAGGAAAAGCTTTAAAAAGGCCTAACCTGGGGCCCCACGTGTGCAACTCATCCTGTAGCACACCTGTAATGTGTGTCTCGGGTTGTATACGTATCTCTTTTCTTATTTCTTAATAATTTCTTTACCCCCTTGCCTACCCTATGGCATGGCCTTAAATTGTTTTATGTGATATAAGCCAAGAACTGAGAAGCCCAGAATCCAGAGCCTTCCACTAACATTTGGCGAACCACGGCAGGAGACAAAGAGGCAAGTAACACTCCCCAAACCTGCAAAAGACTGGTGAATCTAAGCTTTTTAATTAAAGTCTGTCTGTACCCTCTTTTGTTTTCTTAGTGAAGCCCCCCAAGATTCTCACCCTGGGCTATGCCTGGAGGTTTGTTCCTTACCATCTGCCAGGAGGCCTTGAAGTTCCCTAATCAGGGGTTCTTAACAAGGGGTCTGTGAGCTTGACTTGAAATTCAAAAAATCATTATTCTTGTGGGGATGTGTTGGTGCAGGTGTGATATATTAATTAAATAATACACTGTATAGTGTGGACTTAGTTAGGGGTCAGTAGTTTTCATCCGACTGGTGCAAAAAAGGTTAAGAACCCCTGCTCTTAATCCATTACCTCTGGGGCCCCCAAGGCTGTTTGCCTGTAAGCCACAGATCAGTCTCTGCTTCTTAATGTGTGGTTTAACTGCAAACTCAGTCCCTGGCAGTGGCCTCTGCCATAATAGGCCAAAAGAAAGGTATCAAGCCAGCCCCTCTTCTAGGGAAAAAATTTCACCTTGGCAGCTTCAATCCGTAACCTAGGTCCAGACATCTCCCAAGTCCTAGTTTGCCCCGGGTATGCCCAGGCATATGGTCTCTGCGATTTCCAGGACACCGGGAACCAGAGAAGCAACTCCAAATGTCCCCCAAGACTTAAGTAGCTTGGGTGCTTCGGTTTGGAGGCTAAAAGTTCAGTCAGGCTGGGATCTGGGATGCCAGATCGGCTGACAGACTTTTTTTTCCATTTCTCTCTAGAACAATGGGCAGCTTCTCTAGCATTCTAGCAGACTCCCCATTGGGGTGTGCTCTCAGGAATTGGGACAACCTGCCTACTGATAGTCTAAGCAGAAGAGGCTAATCTTTTCCTGTCACACCACATAGTTGCAGTACAGCCAAGAGTCAGCTCTGCATGACACCCTGAATGCCAGTTAAACCTGTGTAAGAGAAAAGGGGGGGACAGGCAGATCTGAGTGCCAGAGACCATGTGGTCACATGTCTCCTTAAAGGGATGAGGATATCAAACTGGTTAATTTTAATAAACTGAGGTAAATTACTCAGAGGCAGAACCTAGAAACCAGCTTTAGTTCAAGGAACGCTAGTAGAGGCAATAAAAATACCGTCTGCTAGATCCTGACACTAGGGAAGGACAGATCCTCCTAGGAATTCACTTTATTAGCTTGTTTGCCTTGGATATCTATAATATCTATAATAAGTTGCAAAAAAAATTTTCCCTGGTCCCCCAAACTTCCATTAATTTCCTTTTAGAAACAGCCTTCTCAGTTTTTAACAATTGAGACCACACTGCCAAGATGGAGAAGGTAAGGAGCAGCAGGCACAGGGCCTGGGACAGGCTCACCATTTAACTGCCTACATTAAAGACACTGTCACCTCAGGGCCATCTGAATCCAGCCTCCACAGTCAGCAGGAACCTGGCTCCAAGCTGCCTCAACAACTGAACTGCTGGGGCCTTGCCCCAGGGGAGGATGGAAGAGGCCTGAAGCCACGCATGAGCCATCAACCAGGAGAAGCCTCAGGTGACCCTTGATGTGGCAGGTAAGATCATTACTTCCTTAATTAACATGGTAGCCACTTTACTAGGACCTAACCTGCTACTCCAGACCTCTCTAACCTCAGTTGTACCTAAAATGGGGAGTGAATGGGGAAACAAGGTCTAGGCCATTTTCTAAACCTCTCCCCCATAGAATAAGGAACCACCTCATATGCCATCAATTAAGACTAAAAAGTTCCTGGAGAATGGCTTCCATCAGTTCTTTCCTCATGCTAAGTGTGTAAAATTCTCTCCTCTGTTCTAATCTTTGCTTACTTTAACTTTGTCAGTCTACTTGTGCCTAGGAATTCGGAAATCAGATTTGGGGTTTGCCAGTTACAAATTGGATAAAGATGAAAGGTGACCTAAAAATGAGACTTTAAATTTCAATATTATCCTGCAATTGAACTTGATGTATAAAAGAAATTACAAGTGGAATTAGTTCAATTGCCAGAAAAGTGGGAAAACATAACAATATCAGTATTACTAATAAAATTGTTTTAGTTGCTTAGTTAATAAACAAAAGTGCCCAATTTGTTTTGAAGTAAAAACTTATTAGAAACTGTAACTAAGAGTTAAGATCATTATATAGATGGCTTTATTATAAAACAGGAAAAGGATGATATCTGAAATTGTTATAACTGGGTAGATTTAGCCTAGACCTACTGTTGTGATGGTACTCTTAGACTAATTTACCTTTGTTTATGGTTACTTCAGATCTACCCTCACCTTTGCATGTGCTTGCTGTAGTAATGGTAATTGTAAACTGAACTTACCTGGCTATTTTAAGACAAGCTTCTCCCCTAGACCTACTGTTGTGATGGTAATTCTAAACTGATTTTGCCTTTGCTTATGGTTATTTTAAGACTGGCCTTACCCTTACTTGCTCACCTTTGTAATGATAACCACTCTTCTCTCCCCCATTTGAATCCATGGAAACTTCTGCTCCCATGGCTTAGGGAAAGGCAAATTTGACACACCCTGCCTCCTGTCCTTGCACTGGTGTTAATAGCCCTGCTTTCTCTCATGATTATCCAGGTGTGGATTCCAATTTGCCTACTCTAGGCAAGAGCCTAGAGGGACCCCACAAACTTTAAGGGGCTTGCTGCCTCATAGAATCCTCAGCCCTCAGGGTTGGACATCTACTCTTCCAGTCCAGCAGCTGCCAGAGTCCTGTTATCACCAAGGACTGGGTAGTGAGGGATCTCCCACCTTGAACATCAAGAATTCTGAAAGCAGCAGGTCATGAGAAAAAAAAATTTTTTTTTTACCTTGAGACTTCAATGACCTCAGTGAGTATAACTGGAATTGGTATTACTCATCCAAGGTCTGTCAAAGTTGAAATGGGAAATAAGCAGAGCTCTGAAGTAAAGGAAAATGTTGTAGATTTTCTTTTATAAAGCATTGGGAAAATTTTGGTTATAAGCCAATGACTAAAAAGAAGGAAATTCTTGTGTAAAATGGCATGGTCACAGTGCACATTAATTAGAAATAGCCTTCAAAGAGATCTTTTGAATATAATGTCAAACTTATTGTGTAAAAGAATGAAAATTATAAGTAACATTAGTGAGTTGTGTGTTTGTGTCTAACTCTATTTGTGTCTATTCAGTGTATATTTTCATACATCAGGATGGTAATATCAAATTAACAAACGAAAATTCTTAGGAGCTCTATTCAAATTGTTAAAAATTAAATAAGCACTTAAACATGTGAATGAATATTCCTGGAGCCCAACGTGGGCTAAGTAGGTCATATAGAAATATGAATATAGAAACTATTGGGAGAGAAAAAAAGTTTTTCCTAAGCTATTTGACCTACCCAGCCCCCAGGGCCTTTTCTTTGCAAGAGCTATAAGGGAAGGGATAGGTGTGACATTAAAACTCTTCCATCTAGGCCAGGGAGTTAAGAATCATAGCTGGTCCTGTAATTCACCAACTTAAACAGCCTTAAAATGAGACTAATTAATAATCCAATTGCCAAATTTCAGCTAGTAAAGAAAAAGTACTTGAAAGCTATGGGAAGACCTTTTCTCAATTATGATTAAAACAAATTAAAAACTTATAATATATTCTAGAACCTGACAGTCAGTATGCTTTTAAGGTTATTCACAATTTTAGAACTTTATTAAAGAAAAAGGAGGTTTTAGCCTCCTGTGAAGGAAGAAAAAAAGAACGTTCCTTGTATAAGCTCTAATTGTTTCAATTATATTTAGCTTGGATGTAATTTCCCTAGTTTTATGGATTACCAATTAAATAGCATTATATGTATTAAATCTTTAAGATGATGAAAATTGTAAGTTGTGTTCAATGAAATATAGATCTGTCCTAAAGTGAAATGACTAGTTTTCACAGAACATAACAAGAAATGTAAGACAAGACTTTTAAATGGATAAAGGGAAATTTCATTGTTTGCTAAGTGTAAATAAGCATATTTAAGTGTAAAGTAACTAGTCTATGTGGTTATGGTTAATTATAAGGAGTTTGCAAAAGCATTGTCTAAACTGAAGTACTTAAATGGCTAATTCCAAGAAAGTACTATTAATTAGAAACCTAAACTGACTTATGATAAAAAGTAGCTTCATAACAGAGAAACCAGTCAGAGGCCACTTCAATCTGCATATTAAAGTGGTGGTAAGGAAAGATAACCTTGATGCCATTGAGAATCTTTGGCTTTCATAAAATAATAAAGAAAGTAGTTTTTCCTGTACTGCTAAAGTAAAATACCTGTTAATTAACATAATCATGGTAAATGTATAAAAGTAAAAAGTAAAGTACTAAAAATAAAGTTCATTTTGAATGTATATAAAAATTCAAAGAGACTTCAGTATTGTCAAACTCTATTGTGCATTCAAACCAGACCTTCAGCATCATGCATGGTGTCTCTCCATTTGAGTTATTGGCCAGGTTGGTCACTATGACCCCTAAAACAATAAAAGTATCTACCATATCTGGACATGCTCCTAAAGTGGATAGAGAGTATGTTACGGTTTGGGACTCCTGCAACAGCTGGCGATAGCTCGATATGGCAGATTTACAATGGCATTGCCACCATTGGCTCTGTTTCATGGTGTCGAAGGGTGCTGTGCACCAGGCTGATGAAACTCTGGAGCTTCCCTCTGAGGGCCAACAGTGCTGCAGTATGCTGGCTGTGTGAAGCACATACCAAGTGGAGCAATAATTACCAGAATGATGTGAGTAGAACTTAAACACAATTGGCAATATGGCCTTCTCCCATGGAGAAACAACATGTATGGTATTGCAAACCTGGAGTTTAGATCTATTAACTGCAGTTCAAAAAGGAACTTGTGCATTGATTAGTATTAAGTTCTGTACCTATATACCTGATTAATATAATGGCTTCTATTCTAGATCATATGCAGAAGGATATTGAACATGTTAAAAGTCCTGGTAAACTTAATACATTTTCTCGGCCATTAATGAATGAGTCAATGAGATAAAGGAATGGCTCTCTTAAAGTACTGTCTTTATTTTGCTTGCCATATGCTTGTCTTGTTATTGCCTATACTATCTTTGTGAATTTATGTATAGGACAGTGCCTCTCTTCATACCTCTCCTAGCTGTCCTAGGTAAAACCACTGCCATGGGAACTGGGGTTGGTAATTTATACCAAACCCAGCAGGTCTACCACAATCTCTCCCTAGAGTTAACCAACAGCTTAAAAGAACTCAAGGAAGATTGCTGTTTCCCATCAATGTTGGGAGGATGCAGCCTCTGAAGGCACCTGGCCTTTCTCACTCTCATGGTCTAGTATGTCATGGCTGGCCCTATTTTGGGGCCTGCTTACCACCATCTTCTTTATCCTTTTAGTAGGACCATGTATCTTAAATTCTAACTAAGTTTACTTCTTCCAGAATCAATGCCTTGCAGAACAAGATATTAGTCATGTAGGGATTTCATCCAGCTCCAACCATGGTGCCAGACTCATCTTCCTTCAACCTCAATAGAATAGTCAGAGGATTTTACACTCTGTCAGGCAGGGCCTACTCCTCCTAACCAGTAGGAAGCAGCTACAGAAGAATGACCATCACCCTTCAGCTCCCCCTTAAGAATAAGGGTA
>PVKH010028973.1:0-12747 GCA_004027955.1 Chaetophractus vellerosus | reverse complement strand
GTTAAAATCATTTTAATAAATTCTAGATGAGGTAGAAAATAATAGCAAACTCATTAACTTATCATTGCAACTGAAATAAAGCCCCACCTAACAAGATACCAACTGTTCATTTTCCCACTTTAGGCATTTTCTTTTCTGTTCCAGAAAATATACACGATGTACACTGTGGGTTGTCTTAGTTACCTTTTTTTAAGTGAGCACAGAGGACAGTGAGATTCAGATTTATGTAATATTATTTTAATAGATGTACAAAATAAAAGTGAAAATAACTAGTAAAGGAAGATAAAATGATATTCATGAACATAAGACTTTTATATAGTTTTAGTTTGTGTTATTCAAATAGAAAAGTATTTTTTTCTGTATAAAATGTATAAGTAAATTTGAGCCTCTCTACCCCTGACTTTATTCATTTATTCATTGTACTAATATTTATTGCTGCCAATATATAAATTAGTACAATATTATATACTGTACTTATATACTGGATATTTTTAATATACAGACACTATCATTAAATATTGTATATCCAATCTCCTAACTCTATTGCAATTAATAAATCTGAATACTAACCTGATTCATGAATCTATACACACCTATCCTGATTTGGGGTATGAGGCATGTTGCAAATTACATTGTCTTTGTGCACCATTTCATTGATGGTGTGAAAAGACCAAAATCCACACAGTATATTGTCTTCAAGATTCCATGCATTTAATTTGATGGATCTATCCCCCACTACAATGACTGGTTTACTATACCAAAGCTAATAACAATTGTACCTTTTATTAAATGCTGATTATATGGCATGTACTGCCTGCATTTTGCTTGCATTACCTTGTACAGTCCTCAAAACAGCTCTATGTGGTAGTTGTTGATTTTATATCTATTTTAAGAAAAAACTCTAAAATTGGGTGAGATTATTTGACTTTCCTTAGGTGAAACACATGGCTTAAGGCTCTGTATTCAACTCCATGACTGATGGACAACAAAGTCCATCACCAATTTATAATTTAGTGAGGCATAGTTAAAACTTTATTATGACTAAACAGCCCTTCCCTGTTTTGCTTCAGTGAAGGCATCTTTTCCTGCTTTCCTGCCATGGTGCTTACTCAACAGGCTGAACAATAAATTGTGTGACTATGTATAGTCTTATAGAAGGAGCAAAGATCAATACTCCTTCTCTTGCTTTCTAAATTTCAAGTAATTTTGAGCTCCCTCTGTTCAATTATTTTCCTCTGTTTTTCCACTTTGGAACAGGCCTAGAAAATAGGACTATTATTTCTGAAAATCATCAATCCTGCTTTGCTCTTTACCTCTATCCCATACCTTTAAATGTTAACAACGACTTCTCTGGAAACCAAACCAAATACTGAATCATTTATTTTAAAACTCTCAACCAGAAGTATATTCAAAGCTCAGTTATCTAATCTTGGTGTTGAAGTTGAAGAAATCAGTTCTTGTGTTGAACTAAAATTATTTATTTTGGGAGGCCAGAAGGCTAAGTTTGCAATACAGAATTAGAATTGATGCTTTTGCTGATTTGCTCTGTCATATTCAAACTTGCTCTGCTTCTTAAGGGAACAGCTATTCCTCCAGCAGCATCAGTGTTACAGAACTGATTTTTCCATAGACATAAAGGGTTTCACATACTCTTGACTATGCAAAAATTATGCTCTATATTCACAACATGCTGGAAGCTCAAACCATTTGCCATCTAAGAAAAGCCTCTCATTCTAATCACAGTATTTGCTACCACAACGATCTAAGCTATCATCTCTTGTTTGGATTTCACAAAAGCCTGCTCATTGTTCTATGTGTTTCTACCCTTTTCCAGCTCTAGTTTCTTCTTTGCTCAACAGTCAGAACTATCTTTTTAAAATACAAGTTAGATTAAAGTCCATGCTTGACTCAAAATTGACTTAACTTCCCATTTCATACACAAAATACCCCATAGCCTCAAATTGACCTACAAGATCCTGAGTGATTGGACCTTCCAATCTCTCTCTACTCAACTCCTACTATCCTCCTTTTATACTACTCTGACCAAGCTGGCTTCTTTATTATTCCTTAATTAGGCCAGGCATGCTTCTGCATAGTTCTTTTCCTCCACATGAGATACTCTTCCCTCAGATATCCTAAAACAGCTAACTCCCACGACTTCTTTAAGCTTCTGCACCAACACCTTCTCAGAAGGGCCACCATAACTACTCTATTTAAAACCACGAGACCCCTAACACTTCTGATCCTCCTCATCATACTCTACTTTTCCTTTCATAATACTTATCACCTTGATATTTAACTTACTTATGATAGGTGGCTTATTAGACTGTAAGTTCCAGGAAATAAAAAGATCTTTGTCATCTGGGTTTATTGCTGTAACCTGATCACATAGGAAAGATGTATCCTGTATTCGGTATGGATTTTTTGAGTGAATGAATTAATTAATTAGAAAAGGCTTGATGGATTTTCAGCAATTTCATTAAGATGACCAGACTTATAATCCATATCATGTACATATGTGCACTTCAGAAAGCCTGATCAAAGAGATAAGCAGTTCCCCTTAAGAAGAGCATTAAGAAGAGCTACACTGAGCATAAACTACTCAATCTAGGTTCCAGGTACATAGTTTCAGATATTTAATTATATAGAGTTAAGGAATGAATTATTTTTAATAAGTATGTAATATATTTGTGTGAACCTAATTGTGACTATTTTATGGCAGAGAATTCAAATAGTTAATAAATGACATTGTTCATCATTTCTTTTTCTAAACTACCTATACTCTATGCTGCTTATTTTAAAGGACAAGAAACCTGTTTACTGATATTAAAGAATTAAATTTCATAAAACTAGCTAGCTAATTTCCATTGAAATACCAATTTATCCATAGCAAAATTACCATACTCTGGCTTTATTTCTTTATGGCATCTTGCTGCTGCACAGATGGTAGGGAGGAAGCAACTGTCTTTGGTTGAAGATTCTTGATAGAGTAAAGTTTATCGTCTTTAAACCTGGAAAGACTCCAAATCATGCCAGCATCTGCCTTTAGAAAAGATATGAATAAGGAATACATTGCACAACATACTTAGCTTTATTTTCCAGTAAGCACACATTATATTGTCTTAATCCTTTAAATATATTTGGTTTAATTTATAACTTTGGAGTTCTTAGCCCAGAACCTCATTTGTCTTTTTTTGTTTGTTTTAGGTACTGAGGGCCAGGGATTGAAACTGGGACCTCGTATGTGGGAAGCCAGTGCTCAAACACTGAGCCATATCCGCTTCCCTGAGTTGTTTTATTTAAGATTTATCTTTTTATTTATTTCTCTCCCCACACCCCATTGTTTTGTGCTCACTGTCTGTTCTCTGTGTGTCCTGTGTCTGCTTTTCTTCTCTTTAGATGGCACTGGTAACCGATCCTGGGACCTTCTGGAGTGGGAGAGAGGCGCTCAATCTCTTGCACCACCTCATTTTCCTGGTCTGCTGCATCTCTTATTATCTCTCTTCTGTGTCTCTTTTTGTTGCATCATCTTGCTGTGCCGGCACTCCTGCGCTGGTCAGCACTCTGCGTGGGCTAGCACTCCATGTGATACAGCTCTCCTCTTGCACCAGCTTGCCATGCAGGCCAGCTTGCCTTTCACCAGGAGGCTCCAGGAATCGAACCCTGGATCTCCTATATGGTAGACAGGAGCACAATTGCTTGAGCCACATCCATTCCCCCCTGAGTTGTTTTTGTTTGTTTTGCTTGTTATTTGGTTTTGTTTTTTTTTCAGGAGGCAAGGGCAACTGAACCTGGGACCTCCCATGAGGATGGTGGATGCTCACTTGAGCCACATCTGCTCCCCTCCCATTTGTTTTTTACAATGCCTTGCAGAAAATAAAGATTTGTTACCCAGAAAATATACTCAGCAGTTGCCAGACTTTTGGTTGCTTCCAGTTTTCGAGTACTATATTAATAGAAAGATATATAGAAACTTATAATGTATCTCTTGTTGAGAAAGGGACAGAAAGGAGGGGGGAGATACTATTGTTTAGAAAGTCTTGGAGAGTGTGAGTCAAATGTATAGGTATGTTTAATATGATTTGGTTAATATAACATGATATGATATACATAATATAAATAACAAGAATTATTATTGCATTCTATGGCATTTGGTTAATAATAATGCAATATTGTCACATACTTATAAAGTCTATACAATGTATAGCTACCATTTCTTTCTTGATTATGACGTCAAAGCAGTTTCTTCCAATCCCAGGTTTCTTAAACACTATAAGGAAAGCATAGTTATTGTATAAGTATCTAGGGATTTATTTGCCAAATAAAGTAATTCACCTACTTCTGGTATTACTTGACTTTGTCTTTACTGTGCAATTGGAAAACAAACAGAGCCTTGTATAATTTGATTGTGAGAATAAAACCTTAAAACACTATTCCTAATGTCTTTTCTTCACTATGATGATATAACCAATGCATCCTAGTTTACTTACATGTGTTTACTTACATCTGATTCATTTAGTTGCTATTGCGAATGGAATTTTTTCTTCCCAATGTTTATTGATTATTAAATAAAAGCACTACTGAGTTTTGCATATTGCTCTTATGCCTGCCAATTTGCTGAAGTCATTTATTAGTTCAAGGATTTTTGTTGTGAAATTTTCAGGACTTTCTGTGTATAGGATCATATGATCTGCAAACAGGGAAAGTTTTACTTCTACCTTTCCAATTTGGATGTCTTTCATTTCTTTTTCTTATCTGATTCCTCTAGCAAGAAATTCCAGTACATTATTGAATAACAGTGGTGACAGTGGGCATGCTTGTCTTCTTCCTGATACTAGATAGAAAGCTTCCAGTCTTTCACCAGTAAGTAGGAAGTTTGCTGTGAGCTTTTCATATATGTTCTTTTTTTATTTGATTATGCAAAATTTATAAACTTACACACATTACTGCAAGTATGTTTATACAAGCATAAAAGACCTAAAAGGCAGATGAAAAAGTTGGTGATAAAACCTGCAGTTTACATTTGACAGAATGCAATTATAAACAAGAATAAGAACTCAGACCTAAAATTCAATAACAAAAATGAGACCAAAATCATGCAATGAAGAAAATGAAAGTATGAAAAACAGGCCTATTTAATATCACCAATAAAGAAATTCTTGCTAGGTAAATTTTTATTATATTAGTTACAATGCATTAAATAAAGTTATTATTTTTCATGTGAAAACCAAACCTGAGAGCATATGTCTCAGGAACCACTGTAGTAAGGTAAAATCTATCTGCATTGCACTGGATCTCAACAGTCATGACTGAAATATGCTCCTATATACCTCATCTTAAAAATAAAAAATGAATTGCCCTCATATCACTGCCCTTTCATTCACTCTGATACCCCCTTTACCTAGTTCCCTGAAGTGAAAAACTTCTTGGAGAGATGTTCTACTTATCCTAGTATCAATAACAGTCACATTACCGCTAATTGGGTTTTCTTTTTTTAATTTTTTTTTAAAAGATACTTAGATTACATAAATGTTACACAAAAAATATAGGGATTCCCATGCACCCCACCTCCCACACCTCCCACAACCTCCCACATAAACTTCCTTCATTAGTGTGGCACATTAATTGCAATTGATAAACACATTCTGGGGCTTTGCCATTAAGTATGGCATATTGTAGACCACACTCTCTCCCACACAGTTCTGCATGTTATGTGATAATATAAAATGGCCTTTATCTGTCATTGCAATGTCACTCAGGACAATTCCCAAGTCCCAAAAAATCCTCTGCATTGCAACTGCTTTTCTTTCTCCCTGCCCCCACAGCCTCCAGTGGCCACTGGCTCTACTGGCTCCATATCAATGTTGTAATTTCTTCCATTGCTTGAATCATAATATGTCTATAGTACCAGTAAGTCCACTCTAGTCCAGAACTTTTCTCCCCATCCTGAGGTGTCTGGGATGGTGATGCCCACTCCACCTCCAATTGAGAAGGGCCTTATATCCCATGGGGGAAGATAGATGGGATTATCCTGCCTGCAGCTGCAGAATCTCTATATTCCCTGGGATGGCTGCTGTCCATCATCATCTCCCTGCCAATTGTCCTGGGTGAGTCCAGTGAGCTATAGAGTAGGAGTTGCTGCTCCACTGTGGTACTGGGCCCAGATGGCATATGGACAGTCCAAATACTCCAGAGTCTGGAAGTACACCTACAAACTTCAGCACCACATATAGGTTTGAATAGAAGGGACTGATGGACCTTGTGCAGGGAGGACATATTTGAGTCCAACTCTGTCACTCACAGGAGCACAGATTCCAAAGTAGGGCCCACTGATAAGGCACCAAACTCCAGAGCTATCCACCCTGATATAGGACCTGGGTGTCTCCACAGTCCTCAGGAGCCCATCTACTTGGGGTGATATCCACTTTGGAATTTTATGAGATCCTACTGAGATGTGCATAAGCATTACCTCTGGGATGAACTCCTGACTCATTTTGAAGTCTCTTAGCCATATAAACTCATTTGTCTTTACCTTTTCCCCCTTTTATTCAAGGTCTTTTTCCAGTCGCATTGCCAGTTGGCCCTTGGTGCCAGGGAGGATCATCCCGGGAGTCACGCTGGGAGGAAGGTAATGCATTCATATGCTGAGACCTCTTGCTACATGAAACAATATTTCATCATCCAATGAGTAAAGCCAGGCGGTCATTATAGGCCCCAGAGAGAGGCCACATTTGAGCAACAAGGAGGCTCTCCGGAGGCAAATCTTAGGCACCCCATAAAATAGGCTAAGTTTCAATTTCAAGTGCAAAGACTCATAAGGTTAGTCATCAATATCAAGGGCCTACTAGTGGATCATCTTCCTTTGCCAGTCACTGCTCCTGCACTTGGGGGACTGTTACTGCTCCCTTAGAGAATGTGGCAGAGCTCTCCAGGGTGGGAATTCAGTATTCTCTCATTAATTAAGTGATTCTCCACCCACTGTGACAATACCCTTGAATATTTGAACATTTTTATATACCTTATATTTATGCTCAGGTGAACTTCCTCCCATGCATCCCACATCCCTGACACCCCACACCAGTGTTCCTCCCCCACCCCAGTTGTAACCCTTCTGTAATGGAAAGCTTCTTTAAAGATGAAGCCATTACTATAGCTGAATACAATTAATAGGAAAATGAAATAATAATGATAAGTTTAGATGAAAGAGATAAAACACATAAAAATTTAAAAAAACTAAAAATAAAATAAAATTAAAATATTGGGATATTAAAAAAATGAAAAATATTAAAAATTTTTTGACCTTTTGCCTTTCATCACTGCAATATCTGGTATCCAGTCTGTACTGAAGCCATTGTCTCCCAACTGAGTGGGCTTGGTGGCCTTGTCGAATAACAGATGACTGTGTATGCGAGGATCTATATCAGAACTCTCAATTTGGTTCCATTGGTTGGTATGTCTATCATTGTGCCAATACCATGCAGTTTTTTTTTTTAAAGATTTATTTTTTATTTATTACATATCCCCCCCTTCTGCTTGCTCTTGCTGTGTGTCCATTCTTCTGTGTTTTTCTATGTCTGCTTCTTGTCTCCACCCGTCTTTGCGTTGGCGCACAGAGTCGGCCCTCCACAGCGGCGGCTCGTTCCGTTCGTGGGTGGCTCTATTCTGTTTTCACGGGCGGCTCCACTCCATGTTTTGTGGGCAGCAGTCCTCCATGTTTTTGCGGGCTGCTGGCTTCTAAGCTTCGCAGGCAGCAGCTCCGCTTTTCACGGGTGACTTTGCCATGCCCGTGGGGGCTCCGCCCTGCCTGTGGCGGCTTTTTGCCTTGCCCACGGCAGCTTTTGCCCCGCCCACGGCGGCTTGCCTTTCTCAAGGCCATCTGCCTGCTCAGAGAGGTCCCCAGGAACCAAACCTGGGGCCTCCCATGTGGTACCCCAGCGCGCTCTTTATCCACTGAGCTATCTAGCCGGGCCCACCATGCAGTTTTGACCAATGTAGCTTTGTAGTATGTTTTAAAGTCAGGTAGTGTGATACCTCCAACTTCATTTTTCTTTTTCAATATGTCTTTAGTGATTCAGGGCCTCTTACCCTTCCAAATAAATTTATAGTAACTTTTTCCAATTCAAAAGAAATACAGTGTTGATTCTTATTGGGATTGCATTAAAACTGTATATTAGTCTACTGTAGGATAGACATCATGATGATGTTTAGTCTTCTTATCCATGAACAGGGAGTATTCTTCCATTTACTTATGTTTTCTTTGATTTCCTTTAACAGTGTTGTGTATTTTTCTATATGTAAGTCCTTTACATCTTTAGTTAAATTTGTTCCTAGGTATTTGATATTTTTAGTTACTATTGTAAATGGTATTTTTTCTTGATTTCCTCCTCAGATTGCTCGTGATTGTTGTACAGAAAGTCTACTGATTTTTGAGCATTGATCTTCTAGCCTGTGACTTTACTGAACTCTTTTATAAGTTCTAGAAACTTTGTTGGAGATTTCTCAGGGATTTCAATGTATAAGATCATGTCATCTGCAAATAGTGAAATTTTCACCTCTGCTTTTCAAATTTGGATGCCTTTTATGTCTTTTTCTTGCCTCAGTGCTCGAGCAAGTACTTTTGAGACAATGTTAAATAGGAGTGGTGATAGTGGGCATCCTTGTCTTGTTCCCGATCTTAGAGGGAAAGCTTGTGGATTTAACCACTGAAGATGATGTTAGTTGTGGGTTTTTCATATATACCTTTTATCATATTCAGAAAGTTTCCTTCTACTCTTATCTTTTGCTGAGTTTTTAATCAGGATAGAGTGCCATATTTTGTTGAATGCTTTTTTGCATCTATAGAGATGATCATGTAATTTTTTTTCTTCCAACCTTTTTATGTGGTGTATTACATTGATTGATTTTCTTATGTTGAACCATCCTTGCATACCTGGGATGAAACCCATTTGGTCATGGTTGTTGAATGTGATTAGCAAGTAATTTGTTGAGGATTTTAGCATCTAGGTTCATTAGAGAGATTGGTCTGTAATTTTCCTTTCTTGTGGCTTTGGTATTAGGGTAATGCTGGCATCATAGAATGAGCTAGGCAAGGTTCCTTCTACTTCTATTTTTTGGAAGAGCTTAAGCAAGAGTGATGCTAGCTCTTTCCAGAATGGTTGGTAGAATTCATCTGTGAAGCCATCTGGTCTTGGGCTCTTCTCAGTTGGGAGGTTTTAATTCCCTGAGTATGTCTCTTTACTTGTAATTAGACCGTTGAGGTCATCAATTTCTTCTTTCAACGATGTAGGCTGCTTGTGAGTTTCTAGGAATTTGTTCATTTCCTCTAAATTATCATTCTTGTTGGCATATAATTTTTCAAAGTATCCTCTTATGATACTCTTTATGTCTGTGGTGTCTTGTTTTGTGTATTTGCATCTGCATCTTTGTTAGTCTGGCTAAGGTTTTGTCAATTTTATTGATCTTCTCAAAGAATCACCTTTTGGTTTTGCTTATTTCATCTAGTGCTTTCTCATTTTCTATTTCATTTAGTTCTGCTTTAATCTTTGTTCTTTCCTTCTTTCTACTTCTTTTGGGTTAGTTTTTGTTGTTTTTTCCAGTTCCTCCAGGTGTGCAGTTATGTCTTCAATTTTAGCTCTTTCTTCTTTTCTGATATATGCATTTATGGCTATGAGTTTCCCTCTTAGTACATCCTTGGCTGCACCCCATAGATTTTGTTATGTTGCGTTGTGATTTTTATTCATTTCAAAGCAGTTACTGATTTCTTTTGAGATTTCCTCCTTGACCCACTGTTTGTCTAAATATGTGTTGTTTCACTTCCATATCTTTTTGTCTAATCTGGTTCTCTGGCCTTTTGTAATTTCAAGTTTTGTTCCATTGTGGTCAGAGAAATTACTTTGTATTATCTCAATCTTTCTGAATTCATTAAGAGTTGTTCTGTGGCCTAGTATGTGGTCTATCTTGGAATATCATCCATGTGCACTTGAGAAGAATGTATATGCAGCTCTATTTGGGTGTAGCGTTCTGTATATGTCTATTAGGTCCAGGTCCTCTAATGTATTATTTGGAGTCTTTGTTTCTTTATTGATTTTCTGTCTAGATGTTCTGTCTAATGGTGCATTAAAGTCCCCAGTATAATTGTAGAGGCATTTATTTCTCCACTTATTTTTTCAAGTGTTTGCCTCGTATTTTGAGGCTCCCTGATTAGGTGCATAAATGTTTATGATTGTTCTCTATTCTTGAAAGATTTCCCCTTTTACTAATATATAGTGTCCATCTTTGTCTTTTACAGTAGTTTTGCATTTAAAGTCTATTTTGTCCAATATTAGTGCAGCTACTCCTGCTCTTTTTTTGGCTATTGTTTGCTTGTAAAATTGTTTTCCAGCCATTCATTTCAGCCTCCTTGAATCCCTGTGTCTGAGGTGGGTTTTTTGTAGACAACATATGGATGGGTCATATTTCCTTATTCATTCTGACAATCTGTGTCCCTTGACTGGTGAGTTTAATCCATTAACATTCAGTGTTATTACTCTCAAGGAATTTCTTACATTGGCCATATTTTCTTTGGGTTTATGAATGTCATATGTTGTTTTTATTTCTCTTTTTGTCTTTTTAGTTGTTCTTACACTCTCCTCCAACTCTCTCTTTCTTGTTTTTTTCCTTCCTCTAGTATTTCTTGAAGGACAGGTTTCTTATTGGTATACTCTCTTAATTTCTGTATATCTGTGAATATTTTCAACTCTTCATCATTTTTGAATGCCAGTTTTCCTGGATAGAGAATTTGTGGCTGGACTTTTTATTCTTTGAGTACCTTGACTATGTCATACCACTGTCTTCTTGCCTCTATGTTTTCAGAAGAGAAATCAGCACTTAATCTTATTTAGATTCCCTTGTATGTGATAGTTTTCTTTTCTCTTGCTGCTTTGAGTATTTTCTCTTCATCTTGAGCATTGGACATTTTGACAGGTATATGTCTTGGAGTAGGCCTGTTAGGATTTATACTGTTTGTGGTGTGCTGTGCTTGCTGGACATGTACATCTATCTCCCTCAATAGGGTTGAGAACTTTTCAGCCATTATTTCCTTCAACACTCCTTCTGTTCCCTTTCCCTTCTCCTCCTCTGGGATGCCTATAATGCATATGTTTTTGCATTTTGTGTTGTTGTTTAAATCCTTATGTCCCTGCTGGATTTTTTTCTATTTCTGTTCTACTATCTGTTTGACTTCAGATATGCTGTCTTCCACATCACTAATTCTTTCTTCTGCCTGTTCAAATCTGCTGTTATGTGATTTCAGTGTCTTTTCAATTTCTTGGGTTGTGCCATGTGTCCATGATATTTTTTTGGACTGCTTTGATTAGTTGCTCAATGTTTTGCATCTATTCCTTGTTTTTAGTTTGTTTATTGGACTGATTCATGTCTTCCTTTTCCTTAGTATGGTTTGTAATTTTTTGTTGTCCTCTGATCATCATTCATCTTGATGGGTTTATTCAGTTGATTAGCTTCTCTCTATGCTCTAGAGTTTTGCTGGTTTCGTGTATGTGTTAAGTTTTCGCTTTGTTGCTTTGTTTTTCTTGTTCTATTTTCTTGCTCTTTTCCATATTCCCTTGAAGAAAAAAGATTAGGGCCAGAGAAATCGAAAGAGGTAAGTAAAGAAAAATTATAATAGTAGTAATAATGAAAGTTAGAAGTGGGGCTGTATAAGACTTAGAAAAATGAATATTTAACTCATGTAAGCAGAGTAGAGTAATAGGAATTTTAAAAATGGAATACCTGCAATGAAATGGGAATCCAAATAGAAAAAAATATATAGAATGATTTATAGGCCAGAATGATGAGGAGAGAGAGAAAGAAAAAAGAAAGGCCAGAAAGAAAAAAGTTAATAATAAAAAAAAATCAGAATGGACAAGATAGAAATTGAAAGCAGTAACGTTGCAGATTAATAAAAAAAAGGTGGACTCTAAGAACCACAACAGAAAGCAGAAGATAGAAAGATGAAGGAAGGAAAAGAGATAAGCTTGGTAGACAAAGTCAGTATACACAGAAAATGGGAAATCAAGGAAGAAGAAGCACAGAAAAGAAGAAACAAGCTAATAGCACCTAATTTTTAAAAAAAGTAGTAGGGGAGGAAAGAGGAAAGAAGAACAAGAAACAAAACAAAACAATACAAAAAACAAAACCAAAAAAAAACAAAAAACAAACAAACACACAAGGAAGCAAGCAAACTAAGCTAAGGAAGAACAGCATTCCTTCATGGGCCCTTGTGGAGCCTCTCAGGCTGCCTGTGTTCATCAATCAATTACCCTGCAGGCTTTTCTCTGCAGGTTTTCAGGCAGGTTTTAATGAGTAAACTAAGTTAAAAAAAATTTTAAGTAACCTTTTTATTTTTATTTTTTTGAAAAATAAGGGACCCAAAAGAAGGTAGTACAAAAATAATGTCTGTGTTTTCCCTGTCCTATGGTATCAGCTGGATGTTAGATATCCTGGTGGATCACTACTCTTAGAGGAACCGATAATCAAACTAGGGTCCTCATATATTCAAGGCAGAAATTCCTCCATTGAGTTACCTTTCTAATTGGGTCAGTCAGCTCTTCAGAAAGCTGTTCAGTCACTTTCCCCTGAGCAGGTTTTACTCTCCTAGCACAGCAAGATTCAGCAGGCTGTATGAGCAGATCCTGCCCCCCCTCTCCTGGTCAGGTTGAGTTACCTTTTGAAATTCCAGTGGGAACCTGATGACTGAGTACACCACACCAA
>PVKH010028972.1:0-12742 GCA_004027955.1 Chaetophractus vellerosus | reverse complement strand
CATTGCCCCACTTGTGGGCAGCTTCTGCTTCCATTCACGGCCGGCTCTGCTTCAGTTCGTGGGTGGCTGGCTGCGCTCCGTTCGTGGCGACCTGCCCTGCCCGTGGCGGCTTGCCCTTCTCAAGGCGGTCTGCCCGCTAGGAGAGGTCCCTGGGAACCGAACCCAGGGCCTCCCATGTGGTATACTGGTGACCTATCCACTGGGCTATACGGCCGGCCCCTTAAACCAGCATTTTTGAAGATTATATTCATAGGACATAGATGTGAAAACAAGGTCTCTTCTTTATCCCCCAAGGGTTGAAGCAGTCACCTTCCACCTGTACTGAAAGAGGCTTTGGCAGTTAAACACTTTCTCACAACACAGTCATGGGAGCTCCCAAGTGGGGTATTCTGAGCTGGAGGTATTCAGTTCTCAGTTCCCCTGGTTCCCAGTTCTGACCCTGAGCTGCTGTAACATAATGTCTTCCAGGGTGAATAACAGCCTCCCTCTCTGTGCCCCTTGGTGGTGGGAATGGCTCAAGAGACCCTAAGCAGCCTGCGTCCTGCAGGGCAGTCATAGCTGAGCCCGAGACAGATTTCACCAAGGTCTAGCGTATTATTCTGCTTTTCTCCATCCTGATTAATTTCACAGTTAATGACTCTCCAGACTTTGTGATGTACGATGCTCTGCCAGGGACAAAAAAAATTGAACTTTTACTAATTAAATAGAACATCTTCATGTGGTGAAAGGTTTTGCAAATGAATGTAACTCACACAGAATTATGTTGGCAAGAGAGTCCCATGGAAAAACCTTCTGAAGACCAGGGAGCAAAGAAAGGGAAACAGTGTAGGAGAGAGAGAGGCAGATTTCAAAAAAAAAGGACAAAGAAAGAAGAGAAAAACATATGTATATTTAGAGAGATAGATACAGAGAGAAACAGATACCATGTGAAACAAAGACTAAGGGAAAAAAGACTAAAGTGCACAGATGAAGAGAAAGACATATCTTAAAGACATTTTTTATTATTTTAGTGAGTAGACTCAGAGTATTTGACAATATTGTGCAGAAACTTTGAGCCTATTCCTATCAGGTGTAAAAAAGTCTTCTTGGGGGGCCAGCTCGATAGCCCAGTGGATAGGGCGCCGGCATACCACATGGGAGGCCCCGGGTTCGATTCCCGGGGACCTCTCCTAGCGGGCAGACCGCCTTGAGAATGGCAAGCCGCCATGGGCGGGCCGGAGCCGCCGTGGGCAGGGCAAGAAGCTGCCACGGACAGGGCAAGAGCCGCCACGGGCAGGGCAGGTCGCCTGCGAATGGAGCGCAGCCAGCCACCTGCGAACTGAAAGCCGGCCGTGAACGGACACAGAGACCGCCCACAAGCGGGGAAAGCCGCGCCTGTGCAGTGACAACTCTCGGCGCATCGCCACAGCGGGGGGGAAGGGGAGATATGTAATAAAATAAATAAATCTTTAAAAAAAAAAGTCTTCTTGGCATCTGTTTATTTGATAAATATATTTGTTGAGCACTTTTTTTCATGTAAGGTACTGTGCTAGAACCTGGAAATACAATGATAAGCAAAACACATGCAAAGCCTTCTCACTGAGGTCTAATTGGAAAGATATTCATTAAACAATGAATATAAATAATTATCCAATTTTGACATTGGATTTATAGTGATGGATAAATCTATGGGTATAGAAAGACATGTTTAACAACTAAATTTCATCACAGTGTGGCACAAATAGCAAGGAATAATAGAAACATAAAATACATTTCTCATTTCCTACATTTTTAAGCCTCAGAAATGGAAGGGTTCAACCAAGCTCACAGAGTAAAGCATATCTAGGAACCATATCTATTACATCAGTTGGATTTTAAACAAAAGTTTTCCTTTAGAAATGAAACAATTGGGGGCCGGCTGTATAGCCCAGTTGGTAGGGCACCGATTTACCACATGGGAGGCCCCAGGTTCGGTCCCTAGGCCTCCTCAAACAGGCAGACCGCCTGGAGAAGGCAGGCCAATGGGGGCGGGGCACGCCCCGCGAGCAAGGGCGAGCCCCCATGAGCAGGTGGGCCGCCGTGCCGGTGAGCTCACTTGGCAGGTCGCCCCAGCAGGGGGAGACAAGCAGGCACGGAGGAACTCAGAGAAAAATGAACACAGCAAGAACAAGCAAAAGGGGGGAGGGATATATAATAAAATAAAATAAAAAAAGAAATGAAACAATTGTGAAATAGTTCAAACACATAGAAAAGTAATGAAAATAATACACTGATCATCTATAGACCAACCACTGCCTGTCTTATTTTGTAAGCCTAAATTTCAACAAGTCAGAAAGAAGGAAAAGATAAGCCTTTATGAGTTAGATATCTTATTTGCATTATCCCTTGACCTTGACAATCTTATGATGCAATATTGCACCTCTTTTACAGATGAGAAAACTCACATTGTAAAGGTTAAGGAATTGCCCAAGTATCAACAAATTATAATTGGTATGGCCAAAATTTCCCCCTGAAATTATTTAATTATTTGCCCTTTCTGATATACCACTCTGTTCAAGGGCAAAAGCAGAGAGAGAATCAAGCATTTTCAATACTCTCAGATTTGAAAATAGGACACCAGAATATTTCTATTTTCTCCTCTACCCCTGTCACCCGCTCTTTGCTTTTTATTCAGCTAGATGATTAGGAATTTATTTCTGTTCCTTAAAGAGTATTCACGTGTTCACTCCCACCTCATCTCAGGTCTAAGGAATGTTGGCAGGAAAAGTAGCACACCTGTTTTCCCTTTCCCACTTCTCCCCTTCTCTTTCACATCAGCAGCTGAAGCTGCCATACTTTGTTAACTCATTGCCACGATCCCTTACTGGAGGCAATATGCTGCTAAAGCACAGCTGTTGCCATGGCGATCATGATGTCATAAAGTGACACTACGTGTTCAGGTGAGTGATGTGATGAATTTGTTTTAATCTAGGATATTAACGTCTTGAAAATGTAGAATGCTAAATGTTAAAATAGAAAGGGAACTGAGTTATGCAAAAACCCAACATTAGTGCATATTTTTCTTCTTAGTAATTGAGTTGGATTTGACAACCTCCATATGGTCTTTTCCTGCTATAAAATTTTATAATTATGGAGAAAGATGAATAATTACATCTCTCTGAAAGAAGCAGAATCTTTGATTGGCCTAAGGTTGTGAGAGTTATGACTTAAACAGGACTGAAAGTTGATGTACAGGGTGGTCTTCCAGAAGTGTCATTCAGGTCTGGGCTCACTTTATTGAGCATCTCTGAAGACTTCTGTTATCCTAGTCTCAGTCCCACTATCTGTTAAATAGAAGAGAAAGCTCTAATCTCATGGAGCTGCTGTATGTACAGATTGAATGAGAATACATGGCCCAAGCACTTAGCACATAGTGGTTCTGCCTAAATGTTATTCCCTCAGATTTAAATTCTTGTAAGGATGTGTCATTTCACAGCATGAACCCAGGCAAGTCCTTCCACTGCTTCTAGGTATAAGGATTTTATTATTGTTTGTAAAAATGAGGAAGGTTGGAGAAAAGGAAGGCAGAGGAGACAGCAGCAAATGAGGAAGAAGGATGGGACCTTATTGAAATCCTTCTAGTTCTAGTATCTGGAACATATGATTCTGGGGGCCAGGGCGGGAAATATGTGCATGTGCTTATTGCTTCTTTTAACAATGCAATCAAACAGAATTGTTGCCAATATGACAACTGAAAAATGAAGCAAAATATTTTAGCCTTCATGGTGAGTGTTGTGATTAGGATTATGCTGAGGGAAGGTGGCCTTGAACTTTAAACTAACTAGTTTGAGAGGTTGAACTGAGGACATTCGGTCTGAAGGCAGAGAAGTTAAAGGGAGAGGCATGAGAGCTGTTTTAAAGCCTATGACAACATTTTATATCCTAAAAATGGAAAATTTGCTTGATTTGGCTCCAGAAGTCCAGAACAGGACCACTGGATGAAACTTCAAGGAGTATGGGCTTTAAGTAGAACTATCTTACAATCAAACTTTCCAATGGATGGGAATTGAATTCTTCATCACCGGAGATGTCCTTATCAAGGTTAAAGAAGATGTTGGGGAGTGGAGAGGAGGCTAATGCATTAGATGAGGGTTGAACTCACAGGAAGATGCGTTAGGAAACAATGGAGTAGTCACCTTCCAGATAAGATGTTAGTTCTTTAATCTTTGGGGGACATTTTACAATGGCTAGATATTTCATATTTATCCTAGACAGGGAAGTTTGAAATTGATACCCACACACAAATACCTACCACAGAAATTTCTATAGAAGTGTAAACTTGTGTTTTTTTTTTTTTCTTTCTTCTAGGCTCCATTCAATTGGTAGGATTTTGCATTATTGGTGAATGTTCACAAAGTAGGGCCTCTGGTTGACTATGATAGATAGTTATTTATAGATGATGTAGGAGAGAGTCAGGGTAGCAGCTGGGCAGTGCAAAACTGAAAAAATAGTTCATCCATGATTAAAAGTAGATCCACATGAATTCATTAAGTAGCCATATTCACATAAGACTCAGTCTGTTCATACCCAAATGTACCCTGGTGATACCAGAGGCTGAATGGCAGAAATTTAAGCAAAATAAAATCAATCTAAAACAAATATCACAAGTTTCTCTTACCCTAGGGTTATGTACCCTAGAAAAGGGGTCCAAGATAGAAAGCAATTAACGGCTAAACATGGTTCAATTGGATTTCATGTCTCATCAGTCATAGACGTGTTCATCTGTGAAATGCTGTAATGTGTTTTTAAAATTGTATGGGTAGTTACAAAAATAAGCACGCTATGAGCTGATCACCTTGAGCTCTAGGCCTGGAAGATGCTGGTGGACAAATAAAAGATAAACATTTCAGGGCATTATAAGCTCTATAATCACTCTTCAATTACAGGGGTTATCCAAGCTTTCAGCCCATGTCTCATCTCAGTCAAGTGCATGTGTCACCTTCAAGTTTCTGATCTGCAGCCAGTCTTGCACTAACCCCGTGTTCAACCAAGTATGTTGACTTATTCAAAGTGTTCCCTTCTCTGGGCCTCAGCTTCCTCTTCTGAACCAGGCTGTATCCATCTACATCTAGCAGGGAACATAGGAGAGCCATAAGCAATTGGCCTTAGCCCAAGGACCAGGTCTCAGATCCCTGCAATCTGGGATCAGTCTTGATGGTTCTCTGATCGCCTTGAATCTGCCTAGATTTATGAACCCCTCCTTGCTGCCATCTGCAGTCACTAAAGTTTGCAAAGCCCTAAAGCCAGATTGATGATTTTGGCTTTTTCTTGTCAGTCCTCATTCATTCAGCAAACGTGTCAAACACTGAGCTGGGTAGGCATACTTTTTCTGGAAAGGCCATACAGTAACTGTTTGAGGCATTGCAGGCTGTAAGGTCTCTGCTGCAACTACTTGACTCTGTCACTGTCATCCAAAAGCAGCCATAGGCAGTACATAAAGCCATGGGAATAACTGTTTTGATAACAGGCAAAGGGACAGGTTTGGCTCATGAGCCTTAGCTTGCCAACTGGTTATATGCTGGACATTACAAGTTGAATAAATGGTATTTGACATCAGAATTCAAACTATAACTGCTTCCATGCTACAACAGCAGAGTTGAGTAGCTGCGACAAAGATCTTCTTACTCACAAAGCCTAAAATATTTACTACCCTGTCACTTGCAGAAAAAAGTTTGTGGACTAGAAAAATAGAAAGGTATTATTGAATAATAATTAAGCGCAAGGAATTAGGATGGAGGCAGTTAATGGTTCAAATCCAGTAAAAATGCTATTTACAAAGGCAAAAATAACCATGTGTGAGCCATGTCATAAGCATTTTACTAATACTTTAAAAAAGATTTTGTATGTTAATCACAACAATTAGATAACATAGTTATTATTGTTCTCAGTTTATAAATTCACAGATAGTTTATCAAAGGCACACACCTAGTAGGTTATAAGAATTCAAACCCAGCTCTACGTGTCTTCAAAGAGCAGGCTTAATTAATTTGATTGATGAAGGATGAATAGGGAATTTGCCAAGTCAGAGGAAGAGCATTTAAGGTAGAGCAAACAGGCCCTGCAAATGTAACCGGGGAATGAAAGTAACTTCAAGGAACAGAGAGGAGCATTAAAAAGCAGAAGGAGGTTGGGCTGGGAAGGGCAATGGGATTGGATTAAGAGGAGGCTCTGATGCCAGGGAGAGTCTTTGTAGTTTCTTTGGCCAGGACTGGTTGGTGTGGATAAATCATTTAGTGATGGTGGAAAGCATTAATCCCTGGGCATGGGTTTCTCCCACTTATAAATGTTTTTGTTGTATTATGACACCCTCCAAAATGTCAGCAGTGACCAGTTATGGCAAAGGCTGTCTTAGGTTATTGTTAGGGTCCTTTATTGGAAAAAACAGTGCATCCTTGCTGTGGCTTCTACACAGTCGTTCACCTGTGATATTTATTCAAAGAAATTAAACAGCCAAAATATTAGTCAGAGGGGGTTACTATGGAATTGGATGCCTGGCTCATTTCAGAAGTGCCAGGAGATGTTAAGTTATTTTAAAATAAGCACAGGAATACTGTAGGGCACTAATTTGAACAGCAATGCCAAGTGTTTTGAAATGTTTTAGCTCTGAACTTCTATTCACAACCAAGATCAGTCTGTGTGAGACATGACCAGTTGCATTTTTTGTGCTATCTAGAAAGGGTAGCTGTGTCCCCCCCTCCCCCCACCTCCCAGAGAGAATGAACTTCCCTGGGTCAAAGAACTGGTTGAATGCTGGTTTTGTGCCAGGCTGGCTACGTGATCTGGGTTCTAGGTGAGTCATGTTACCAAGCAACATTGGTCAAAGGATCTGATTAGTAGTTGATGAACCATTTGACTGCACAAATAAAATCTACTCTAAGACTTTGGTGGGACAAAGCAAGGGTTGTGGCCTCTTGCAGCAATCATGCTAAGTAAAAGGACTAGCTACTTCACAGAGGAATTCCAGTACTTAGAACTGCAAAAAGCCCTCTTCTCAACTGAAAATATGGAAACACTTCTCATGAATTGGACATGGCCATGAAAAGATCTGAGTCAGACGGTCACTGAGAGCTTGCTCATTTTTTTTTTTTCCCAAGGAAAACCTTGTGACTAAAGAGAGTGAGCATGTTCTCTTGGGAGTCTAGGGAAGTGTAGCTCAAAATGGACCAAAAGCACAAAATCCATTTAAAGGCTCCTGTTTTATGATAAAATTCCCTGCATAATTTGCATTAAAATCAACAGCATACCCCTCTTTGTTTTAATGTAGGCTTTCAAATACTTATTATCCTGTAAAATTGATATTTAGCACATTCCTGGAGATGCAAATACACCAATCTTAGAAGCAGCAACTGCCATTATATAATACTTAAGATCATAGCATTTTGAGTTGAAATAACTCTTGGAATCACCTCTTCTGGTTACTAACCAATGTAGTCTTTGAATGCAGGGTAATTTAAGGCCATTTGATATCCCTTCTATTGCTGACTGTCTATGAGCTCAGACTTCGATGAGTCTTTGCACCAATACATTCCCAATGGAATGCTGTTTATACCTTTATTGCAGTAATTATTATAATCCAACTTTGAAATATTTTATGGTGTTATATATACATCTACATATATATTCAATATATTTCATAAGAGAGATAGTACTTTAGATTATAGGCTTTGGAGTCAGAGAATCCTGTTTTCGGATTGTAGTTCTACACAGCCAGTTAGCTCTGTGACCTTAGGCATGTTTCCTAACCCTGCTGAAACTCTGTTTCCTCCTTGTAGAATGGGCATAAAAACATCCTCCTCACACAGTTGGGGCAAATATTAAAAGAGATAAGGAACATACATCTCTTAGCGTAGTGCCTGGCCATGTTTATGTGTGTGTGTTGACTCTTATGGTGACTAGCACAAAACAATGAGCTTTATAAAAACATGCGGACTTGAGCAGAGTTGAGTCACGGGTTGGGAATAGAGGGGTTTATGATTTCAAGACTAAGATATAAAATGAAAGAACAGCCCAACAACATTTGTTCCTTTCATTCTGGGCTCCAGAAAGCTCCTGAGACACATGAAATTCTGGAACTTGATTCTCTAGAGCCAAGAGCCTGCTTCTCTTTTCCTGTATCGGGCATATGCACTACACCCCCAGACGCAACACACGGCCAGCTCTTATGCACACACACCAGCGCTGTAGAGACACATGGGGCATAACTAAGGAGCGGGAACATCACCAGACCCGCTCTTCTCGGACGGAAGAGAAAGTCCCTGTTGTTTCTCTTCATTGACAAAGAAAGAGCATTTAATGGCTCCTGGGATGCCCTCTAAACCCAGATTTACTGGTCAGTAGCACTGATGTTCAGAGTTCCTTCATGAAAGTGTCTACATCCCTGCTCCACAAGAAAGCCGGAGATTAAAGAGACAGAGCTAATTATTTCTTTTTCCCTGGGAGAAGGATGGAACCCAGGAGGTCCTGAATTACAGAAATCCTTTATCTACTCCGAGTGATGGGAACTTCAACTAAGTCATAGGGCTTACATGAGGGTCTCCCCACTAGAAAAACATTGTCCCTGGGGCGCACAGCATGTGCTAAGTCATCAAAGAACAGGACAAAATCTTTACTAGACATAAATTTGGTGAAATATATTAATAGGAGCTGTGTTCCATGTACTGAATGCACATATAAAATACAACTCTATTTATAAAATCATCCTCCTGCTTCTTTTCCCAAAATGTTTTACTTCTCAAACTGAGCAGATGGGTCCTCTGTGTTCCCCTTTGGTGGCTCTGGAAACCTTGAGAATTCAAGTGGTATGTATGTAGGTGGGTACTTTGTTAGATGAGTGTTAATTACCTGAGTTCCAAAAGTTGTGGCTTTGTGAAAGTCTTCATTACACAAAAATATTCCATAAAATCAACTGTTACAAAATTAGTCTTCACAAAGATATCCTGCCTTGTCCCTCCCATTTTGTCAAAATATTTTGTTGTTGTGGTTTAAGTACTCACTGATTTTATCAAATATTTTCAGCACCCACAACCTAATGAGGATACAATGCACATCACCTGCAAAACGAAATTTCAGTCCTGTGAAAGCTGCAGGGTATCATGAAGTTGATGAAGGTGATGCTAAGGTTTGCCGGAATCCCCTTCCAAGCCATTGGCAAATGAGGATTCAGCTGAGTTAGACCAATTAACAATTGAAAAAGAGAAAATCAACAAGGAAGATGATTAGACGCTTCAAAAGAGAAATATTTGAATATCAAAGGATTAGGAGAAGCCTTGAGGGAAAATGATGAATCTCTCAAATATTTTTACAAAAATTACCTTCCTCCTAATCATGATATGAAAGTTAAATGCAAAGTGAAGGATTTCATTTCATTTGATCATACAATTTTGTCAGAAAAATTACTGTTAAAAAATCAAGACCTGGTTCATTTTCTCTTCATTTTACGAATTAGCATGCAGTTAAAATTATCAAATAAATTCTGACTATAAAAGCTAAAATAAATTTTATATTCATAAATTTGAATTTCATTTGCCCAGCTGAACTACTTGCATGTTTTTTCTGTGGAATTGTGTTTCTAGTTAAGGTAGATTTACTTTTGAGTGAATTTGGTTTCAGCGAAGCATATTGTGTGGTAGTAAAGGTAATGCAAGTAGATAAGTCTGTCTGTCAGAGTCTTCTGTCAGATGTGGAGGCACGATGCCTGGGTTTGAATCCAAGTTCTGCTACTTTTGGGCAGGTTAACCAACCTCTCTCAATCAAGGTTTCCTGGGAAATGAGGGTAATAATAGTCCTATTTGAACAGAATGGGAAGCAAAGCAAGGGCTATTATATTAAGAGGAGTCTGGTCCATCCTCTGTGGTTGAGTTGTCTTGTCTGCCTTCTGCCCAAGGTATGGGCTCCATGCTTTCCAAGTAGGAAATTGTTAATGAGGCTTCTCCAGAAAAACAGAACCAATAGGATATAGAGATTGATTTTTAAGAAATTGAATCACTTGCTCCTGGGGACCAGCAAGCTCTAAATTTATAAGGCAGGCCACAGAATGGAAATTCAGTCAGGATTTGCAGCTGCAGTCTTGAGGTAGAATTTTCTTCTCTGGGAAACCTCAATTTTTGCTTGTAAGGCCTTCAACTGATTGGGTGAAGCCCACCCACATTAGCCAGGATAATGGCCTTTACTTAAAGTCAATGGATTGTAGATATTAACCTTATCTACAGAATACCTTCTCAGCAATACCTAGGTTAACATTTGATTAGATAATGGGGCACAATAGCCCAGCCACATTGATGCATATGATTAACCGTTTAAAGAGAGAGGGCTGATTTCATTCTTTTCTGAAAAAAAATGGCCCGTTCCTCTTCCTTCTTGCTCTGCTCTACCATCAACCATTTGTTTGTTTGTTTGTTTGTTGTTGTTGCTGTTGTTGTCTCTCAATCTATGACAGGGAGTTGTCCTGAAATGGTAAATGAAGGCTCCTTTCTCTATTCTTCTATGCCCATTAATAAATACTTGGGCCAGGCAACCTCCTGATTTAGATGAAATGGGATGCTCTCTGCTCTACTTGTAGAGCTTCAGCTAAGGTGACTGGGGTAGTTATCCTTGTTTGGGGATTTATACCTCTGGCTGTGCATCATAACCTTCCCTACTACCATAACCCAATCTCTGTTACCCTTTGTTGTGTGCTACCATCCCAGACAATGCCCTGGAAACACTTTTAATACATTATCTAATGTAATACATATACAAACTCAGTGAAAGAGAACTTGTCCTTGTTTTATTATTGAGACCATTGAAACTAATAGGGATTGGAAAACATCTTGGATGACTGTAGGTAGCGAATTTCAGAAATTTGAACCCTAGCCTGTCCTGCCTTCAGAACCCATGCTCTTAACCACCATATTACATAGACGTATCTACATTTATTCCATATTATCTACTGTCTGAAAGCACCATGTGTCTTTTCCGGGTCACAAAGGATCCACTTCTTCCATTTGTGTGTGCTGTGGATGGAGCTCAATACATATTGAGCTGCTTTGTAAGTCCTTTAAAGGTCTATAGACATGCAAGGCAAAAGGTGGAGAGTACAACCTTTGACCTGCCAGCTTTGATCCCTGGTTTTGGCTGTAACCAGTTGTGTGCCCTTGGGCAAGTTACCTAACTGCCCCATGACTCAGTTAAATGTGAAATAATATTTTCTACCTCATAAACTTATTGTAGGAATGTCATATGTTAATATATGTGAAGTACTTGGAATAGTATCTGTCACAGATTAAATACTATATGTGTTAAATATCATTATCCTATACATTTTTGAGAGTATGACTCAAATGATACTTTCTCTATATTGCTTTCCAAAATCATCATGTTGGATCTTCATTCTCATGTATCCTATGAGTAAATTTTAAAAAATAAGAAGAAAAACACCACCACTATCACCAAACAACAACAAAAATACCTTTATATCATTTAACTTCCTGATAGTAGAAATATTTAATTCAATATATTACTCCTTTCTAAGTGTGGCTTGGACCTAGATGACATAAATCTTGTTTTTTGTAACCTTTTCACTTATATACAAAACCAATATACTTTGGACATTTTCTCCTTTGTCTTAGCTGCTAGGAAGCTCAGAATACTACTTTGAGTCAGTTTTAATAATTGGTAAGCACCTGGAATCTGCAAAATTTCCCCAATCTTTATCAAGCTTAGATTCCTTGATTTTAATTTTAATCGGTTTACATTTACAAATCTCTGGGTAAACCTCCTCACGTTCTCTATGGAATAAAATAGAGTGTGGGTTAATATAGTTAGAATTATATTCATGTCTCAAATTCCATAGTTCCTAGCACTTCTCTATGTACATAGTTTTAGATTGAATTACATGAACATGCCAGTATCCAACTTTTTTTTGACCTATACAAACATTAGTTTCCTATAGTTCAGATTAATATTGTCTTAAGAAGTGTTTGTTTTCTTGAAAACAACCTCAATTCTGATATATTAGTAATGAAGGGAAAAACAGGTTATATTTTCTTTGAAAATTAAAATGACATTTCTCAATTGTTTGTTCCCCTCTTGGTTTATCGATAGTGGCTGTTTATTCAACAAATATTATATCTGCCTGTCTCAGCTCTAATGTGACAGGTAGTTGATGCATGGAATCACTGTTACTTGCGACTATATTTCACATCTAATTTATTATACATCTCCCCATCACTGCTTTTATGATGAATTGTATGGTGTAAAATTATTATTTGTTAAAGATTTCACAGAATTTTTAAAAAACTTTATAGCTACAAAATGAAATCCATCTCTCTGTAAAGGCATTTTGAGCAGAAATCCGAGATAAATAACTTCACAGGATTAAGGATCTGTTCTGCTTACTCTCTTCATCTCCTGCTCCACATAAACACAGTGGCCTTATTTTTCAAATAGGCTTTCACGTAAGGAAACAGATAAGAGGTATTCAGTTAATTTCTACAAATATTGGGAATCCACCAACGGTCAAGCTGAGGATTAAATGTTTAAAAAAAAATGATGTTCTCCATCACTGAGGAGTAGTCCATGGGAAACACGTGTCCACTCAGGAGAAACACATGTCCACACAGGAGAAACACATGTCCACACAGGAGAGCCACATGTCCACACAGGAGAAACATGTCCACACAGGAGAAACATGTCCGCACAGGAGAAACATGTCTGCACAGGAGAACCACATGTCCACACAGGAGAA
>PVKH010028971.1:0-12745 GCA_004027955.1 Chaetophractus vellerosus | reverse complement strand
AGCCACCTCTGCTCCCTGCTTTGTTGTGTCTCTCATTATGTTTTCCTCATGTCTCTTGTTGCATCATCTTGTTGCATCAGTTCACCACGCCTGCCTGTCATATCAGCTCGCTGTCTTGCTTGTCTTCTTTAGGAGGCACCGGGAACCAAACCTGGGACCTCCCATGTGGCAAGCAGGAGCTCAATTGCTTGAGACACATCCACTTCCCAGTCCAAGAGATTTTAAGTAACCTGAATATATGTTTAAGTCATATTTTTCTTTCATTCTTTTTGCCAAAAGAAAAAAATATGGTTTCTATAATTAGTCTAAAATCTCTGAATTCTGTTTTGGTAATTTTTGTGTGTGTGTAATGCTTGTGGGGCTCAATGTCTATTTAATAATTTGGGCCATATTTTATTAACTCACCAAATTTTTATGGAGTAGCTACTAGGTACTAAGCACTGTACTGGGTGATGGGGAGATAATGAATTAGGCAGACGAGGTCCTTGCGCCCATGGAGCTTACAATCTGTTAGCACAGAGAATAATTTTAATTTTTGTGAGCACTCTAAAGGAAATAAACAAAATGTTATGACTGAAACAGGCATACCTAAACTGGTTTAGAAAGATTACTTGAAGAATTTATGTTAATTGAAGATATAAAAGATGTTTAGGAGAAGGCTAAGTAGAAGAGGTGGGGTCAGAACCATTCCAGCAGATGCAACAGACTGTGACAAGACACTTCAGCCTCAAAAAAAGAAAGAAGTATGATTAGACTGGATTGAGTTGAGGGTGAGATGAAACCAAAGAGGTAGGTAGGATCCAAATGTAGGATTAGAGTCCATGTTAGGAACTTGAATTTTTTTCATAAAGGGACACCATCAAATAATTTTAAGTAGAGGAATGAGATGTTCATGCTTACATTGGAAAAAGATTGTCCCGGCTACACTGTGAAGAATGGAATGAAGGGGCACAAGTGGGGATGCAGTAGATGAAACAGCCTCTGGAGTTGATTCCCTGTGTTTGAATCTGGATCCTGCTATTTGTTAACTCTATTGCCTCAGGAAAGTTAGTAAATCTTTTAACCCTAGTTTTCTCATCTCTATAGTGGACATTATAATATAATCTACATTATTAGTGTTACACTGAGAATGAAATGAGATAATGAATATAAAGCACTTAGTATAGTCTCTGTTACGTAGCATTAGCTATAAAAAAATAAAATAAAATTTGAAAAGTTGATGAGAACTTAAACCAGGAAAGTGGCAATGGGGATGAAGAGTAGGAAGATTTATTATTCTTAGAATGCAATATCCATAGGATTTGATAATTATCTAGATGGAGGGGATGAGAAAAGGGGACTCAGAGCTGCCAAATTTATCAAATGCAGGTTGTTCAGTTAAATTCAAATTTCAGATAATATTTTAATATAAGCAAATATTGCATAGGGCATAATTATACTAAAATATCATTGTTTGTTAGAAATTCAAATTCAGTTGGGACATATGTCTTTAATCTGGCAACCTAACCAAAGATGTATTGGGGTTTTAGCTTGAATAATTGAATGGATAGTGGTGCTATTTTCTGAAATGGGGATAATTAGAAGAGGGCCAGTTTTTAGTGGAAAGATCATAAAGTAAGCTTTAAATACATTGAATTTCAGGTGCCTGTAAGACATCCAAGTGCAATGTAAGTTATTTTACTCTCTTACTCAGTCTTTTTTTGCTTATAATTGAAACACTGGTTTAGAACACCTTTGATTAAATTTGTATTGCTACTTAGATAGTGCCTTGATATAGTGTTCTGTTTTTCTATGTAATCAAAGTATTATCTTTTTAAGAAAAGACTGAATTTTATATGTGTGTATATATATATATATTTAATTATTTTTATTTCCAGGTTTTTATATTTCTCCAGGCAATGCCACTGGCTGCCTGCCATGTTCCTGCCATACAACTGGTGCAGTTAATCAAATCTGTAATAGCCTGACTGGTCAGTGCATTTGCCAAGATGCCTTCATTGCCGGACAGAGTTGTGACCATTGCAAGGACCATTACTTTGGATTTAATCCTCAGACAGGAAGGTAAATATTAAAAAAAATTAAAAATCAAATATTTTTTATTTATTTATATTTGCATTACCTTTTTTTTTTTGCTAACAGTGATTTTTGGTGGCTTCAAAGTAGTATCATCTATAATAAGTACCTTCTTTAATTTGTTGATATACTTTTGATTCTTTGACATCTATATCTTTAATACAAAATGGTAATCTTAGAATATTTTCTAGAGTAGGTTGCTATAAAATGATAAATATATCTTATACTAGGGTCCAGGAATATTGAACAAGATAAAATCCTTTTCCCTCAAAGAGCTTACAATCTGAATGCAGAGAAAGACAAGTAAAGCAAAACTTGTAGAATAAAACATGCACACACATACATACACGTAATGTCAGTGCTAGGAGAGTTAGCATATATATGTTTATGCTTTTTCTGCATAGCCCCAGAATTTATTCCCAATTCATTGATTGATTGATTGTTTGATTGCAACTATTTATGTTTTCCTTGCCTTTCTCATTTAGGCTTAAAGACTGGCAGGTGAGAAACACATCTTTGTATTCTGTGATATGAATTTCTGTTTTTAGTGTGTAAAGTACATGCTGAAATAAAATTAGCCACTTTTCAAAGTTAAACTGACTTTCAATTTTCTTCTAATTTCCTGCATTTCTGTGGACATTTACCTTCATTA
Source organism: Chaetophractus vellerosus (assembly GCA_004027955.1). Taxonomy (NCBI): domain Eukaryota; kingdom Metazoa; phylum Chordata; class Mammalia; order Cingulata; family Chlamyphoridae; genus Chaetophractus; species Chaetophractus vellerosus. The sequence continues at coordinate 10,020 of PVKH010028971.1, read as the reverse complement.
GCTTGTGTCCATTGCTGTGTTTTGAAGATGTACTAGTATATCAGTTCCACGTGTTTTTTTTTTTTTTTTTGTCTGATCAGATTATAAACTTGTCTAGGCCTGGCACTATAGCTATGAATTCTTTGGCATTCATATCCCCAAGCAATTAGTATTGTGTGCTGAGCTCGCTCAAAAGATACATAATAAAACCAATCAAATCTCTCTCTCTCTCTCTCTGTTTATAAATATAATTGCAAATTATTCAAAGGTTTGCGATTATCAGGGCTCTTTTCAACTCATTTCCCCCCTGCTGCCTGCCTTTTGGCCGTTATGCTCCTCATTAACACTTCCATTAGAGTGTGGACAGGGTGACAGGATAAATTACTGGATAAAAAAACCCAAACTCAAAACAGTCATTTTGTCATCCTTTTAAAAATTGAATTTTATGAAAGTTTTAGAAAATTATTTAAAATATTTGTTAAAACAATGTTTTGTACTTTTTACCTATTCTTTTTTTCTCATCCATGATGTTCCACTTCTTTGTTACCATAGGACATGTTTTGGTGGTCTGGGAGCATTAATATTCTTTTCTACAAAGACCTAATTCACTCTGAGAGAACATAGAAAATACATGGTAGAGTAAATGTTAAGTGGAAATAATTCTCAGGACTCTGTAAAATTGAAGCCATTCGATCCTCAGCCACTATAATTCAGCTGTCACAACTTAGCTTCTATACTTACCAGTATGTTAAACCTGCACTGGCAAATTTTCCAATGAGCTTACTAAGTCCAATGAACCTCTTTAAATGCCCAACCTACACAAAGAGTTGTAAAGAATATGAAAATGGGAGTTCATATCAAAGTCCTACAGCAATGGTTATCAGATACCACAAATGAATTGTGAGACAGGCCAGTTAGTAGGACTTGCAAAAATTTGACAAGAACTACTGGGATGACTCTTAAAACTCTCATCCAAGTCAAGAATAAGGTATCCAACCAGCTATAATCAATATAAACACGTTAAGGGAAAGCTAGCATTAGAGAAGAGAGTTTTGCTGGAGGGAGAAAAAGGGAAGAGTCAGTGGTACTTACCATTCAAGTCCAGAAGGAGAGTCTTCTTAGACCCCTTGGAGATTGACAGATGTCTTCTGCAGTTGGGGTGGCCAGTGAGCTGATACCTGTTTAGATCTGGTGAATCTAAATGAGGACAGACTGTCTGGCTAATCTGGATAGGTAAGTTGAAAGAGAGTGTTTTAGATGGCTTACATTCCTAGAGTGTGTCAGGGCAAGGAACAGAGCTTATTTCTCAGGGACCAGATGAGGACCTCAAGGAAGATAGATGGCATAGGATTATGTGATGGCCGGCACAATGGGCTACCTGGTAGGATAAAGAGGCCTGCATAGAGAAAAAGGTGAGGTTTTTGTGGGCTACAGAATTAGTAAGCATCCATTTGGAATAGAAGTGCTTCTGACTGCACTAAAATTACAGGTGAGGGATAACTAATGGTAGGAGAGAGTTCAGTGAAGAAATCATGAAAGTGCCACCCCCAGTGAAAAGTGAGGCCAGAGAGAGCAGAACCAGGTTTGGGTAGTGCTTGTCCAGTGAGTTCCTGCCTAACCTCCAGCCTGTACATGAGAGAAGAGGTGAATGATAAAATGACAAGAGGCCAACCAGCCTACCTTCTCCAGTTGTACACTTGCCTCCCTTATCATGTCTTAGCTAGAAAAAGAAGGGAGAAGTTTGTTCTTTAAAATGTCTGTCCTTTTAATAGAGATCGAAGTATTGACTGATACACTTGACTAGATTCTATTTTCTGAATTGAGACTGTGTCTTGAGACTTAGCTATGGGACTTTCTATTGCCCAAAACAGAGCAGGAAATCAGTGTGACTGACTTGGTTTGTATCCACGTGGAAGGCAGGGGAATTAGCCCCACTAAGCACACTTAAAGGGTCAGTGAAAGACAAAAGTAAACTTGATTTATGATTGCTTCTCATTAGTCATGGTTTTTCAATGTGTCAATTATTTTATTGTCCTCCCTAATTCTTAAAATCATCTCTTCCTTTGGCCTCTGAGATCCCACTTCTCTGATTTGGTTTCTCTCCTTTGCTGTTGATCTTCTTTAACCTGCCCCTTCAATTTACATGTTTATATACATGATTTCAACCACTACATACCTGTTAATGACTTTTAAATATATTACCACCTATTCAGATCCCTACCAGGGGCTCTAGGCCTGTAGCTAATCACTATCATGGTTCATAGTAGTCACCACTGTATGTTAGGGAGAAAAACCCTGCTCCAGTCACCCTCTAAATTATGTATCTGAGAAGCACTGCTGAGTATATATTTTTTAAATCTTGTACTGAACTGTTAACTGAAGCTTTGAAAGCATATATGAATGTGAATATTCTCTCTGTCCTGATTTTGTGATAATCAGGGTAGGTGAAACGTGTGCTATATTAGAAACCATGCATGTATCCCCAGACCTAGTTTTTCTCCTAGGTCTGGTTTTTAGAATGCTGGTGATAAACCAAGCCTGATTTATTATTTGACTATCCTGTATGGGAAATGACTGTAACTCTAGGTATCGCTGGTCAACCTTAAGAGACATAGTAGGGGGAAGGATGTAGCTTGGGTGTTTGGGCATTTGTCTCCCATATGGAGGGACCTGGGTTCGATCCCCAGGTTCTCCTGGTAAAATTAAAAAAGGAAAAATATAGAGTGTATGAGGGCCACCAGGCCGCACGCACAGTTGTGCCGTCAGGCCCCACCAAGCGGGTGAAACCCCCAGTCCCCACGAGCAGGTGCGCTGCCAGGCCCCGCCCAGCCACACAGCAAGATGATGATGTAACAGGAGAGTGACACAAGGCAGAGCCAAGACTAGATGCACCAAAAAAACAGGAACAAAGGCTGCGCAGGCGGTAGGGCACCTCTCTCCCACATCAGAGGTTCCGAAGCTCAAATTCCGATGACAATTGGAGGAGAAGGATGAGAAGGGAGGGCAGGAAACAGACACATAGAATTGCCCAGCGAATGGATGCAAGAATGGGGGGGTGGGGGTAAAAATGGATGAAAGTAAGTAAATGAATAAATCTTTTTATAAAAAGCATATGTGAAATATATAAATCTAGGATGTAAAATAAAATACATTGTTGACTCTAAAAAAATTTTTTTAAATTTGCATGCCACATGCATCCCATTCTTAATATAGCCAACCCAGAACTAATTCTCTTCTGCATTACTTTCCTCACCTCTCTCCCAAATAAAATTAAAATAAAAATCTCATGCTATCTCATGCCACCATTGCTTATCTTGGTAAAAGCAGTATAAACTTTCAAATAATTATTCACGTCCACATCACCCACCTATGGGCAGGGCTGAGGATCCTCTCAGACTTGGGCAAGGTTGGCTCTGATATAGAGCAGAGCAGGATCCATAGGCTGCCTCTGGGCTGAGCTATTGAAGACAAGACCGTATATAATGCATCTTCTCTGAAATGAATGGCAAGAATAAAACCTCACATGATCACACGGGCCCAAGGAAATCAGTGGGATTCGTCTCTTGCTAAATCAGTCATGTGGATGACCTGTGCTTTGAGTTGACTCTTCTGTTCCACTAATGCATCCTGTTGTCTATTTTCACTTGAACATTGATGATCATTAGTGAGGAAATCCCCTAGCACAGAAGGTCATAAAGAGATTTAGAAGTATGACTATGAGAATTATTTGCGTTTATACTTTCGCTCACTGTTGAGAGGGGTTAAAAAAGGAATTTCTCCTTTTTTATGCTTTCTATGTTGAAATCTCCTTGTTGAATTCTGGTTGTTATTGTATATATGCTAACATTTGCTATTCTGAAAATGTATACAAATTTGGCTAAAATATGTGGAATTCCATCTAGTATAAGGATTTTTCTTCTGTATCTTGAAGGAAAAAATTCCCTCAGTCTAAATGTATACAGCCATGTACTATAGGAAAATAACTATTTGCACCTTAATGCTAATTTTTTGAAAGAACAAATATCAGCTAAAATCAATTGTTCTGCCTTGTGCCATATATGAAAGAAGGTATTCAAAAATATAAATTTATTTCATTAATTCTGACAATTTTGCAATAATTATCTTTTATTGTCAAGCAAGGAGAAGACAAAAGAACCATTGCATTTCTTCATTGATTTGAAAAATATACTTTCTCATCTGCCTTTTTTGTTGTTGTTGTTGTTACATATCCCTCCCTTTCTGCTTGTTCTTTCTGTGTTCATTTTTGCGTTCTTCGGTGTCTGTTTTGTCTCCCCCCGTTGCGGCGATGCGCCAAGTCAGCTCACCATGCAGGCTGCTTGCCCCGCTCGCGGGTGGCTCTGCTCTGTTTGTGGGCGGCTCTGCTCTTTTTCGGGCAGCTCTGCTCTGTTCGTGGGTGACTTGTCTTGCCTGTGGCAGCTTTGCCCTGCCCATGGTGGCTTTTTGCCCTGCCCACGGTGGCTCTGCCCCACCCATGGTGGCTTGCCCTCTCAAGGTGGTCTGCCTGCTCGGAGAGGCCCCAGGAACTGAACCTGGGGCCTCCCATGTGATAAACCGACACCCTATCCACTGGGCTACAGCTGGCCCCCTGCCTTTTTATTTTACATATTCACTGGATCTTGTTGAATCCCTCCATGAAGTTTGCTTATATCTCATACTCTTCTCCATATTTTCATTATTGGGCATAGCTATGCTTGCTATATTTTTTCCTGGCTTATTCTCTATACTTGTATACACCCTGGGGCAAAATAAAATAAAATAGCCCCTGACCCTAAACAAAAGTAACAACAAAAATTCCCCCAAACATGACAATAATTTCCTCTCCCCAAACTGGAAAATCATTTGCCAGTTTCCATCAAAGTGGTTCATTCTTCAAAAGATACCTATCATAAAAAAGGGGCATATATTTAAAAAAATCACTTCATTTGCCTCTGACACATAAAACAAACATGATTTAAGCAGTATTGAAAACAGTGAAGCAAAAAAATCAGTCTGCCCACTGAAAAATCAAAAAAGCAAAAAGTGTATCATATTTGTCTAGCCTAAAAACAATGAGACAAAAATGGGCCATATCCAATTCCTCTCAGTTGGGACCCAAGACCCATATTTGACACACTGCACTGTCCTCATGTGGACCCGTGACTGCTGCTTCCTTTTCACAGGCCCCAAGGCTGTTCCAGTTCACCTGGTACCCCACCACTTTTCTTACATAATATCCCCATAATACTATGTCCCAAAGGTTTCGTACATAATGGCCTGTCTTCTTCTTATCCATTAACTGTATTTTGCCTTGTTTTAAAGCCTCAAGGAGCTAGGAGTCTCACTTCTTGTCTTATTTCCCAGCAGAGACACACTGAACTGCAATTTTCCTTAAATAGTAGAAAATTGGAATCTAGGCTGGCCAGGGAATCTAAAGTCTCAGACTTCTGAGACATAAAAATAAACATGAAAATTCTTCTGTGACCAGAATGATTTTTGGTTTCACTGCAAACCTTCCATACCTGAACACTGTTTTATAGATTTGGTCTTGTAATCTTTTCCTGTGCATATTTCCAATTGATCTCAATTGGTCTTTTCTCTAAAAACCAGATCAATGACTTCAAGTCACAGCCAATAACTTTCACGTCAACTTGTTTCCTTTTATGGCATGATAATGGAAACATGGGGGAATGTGCCATACAGTTTTGAATATGTGTGAAGCTAGTGTGCTTCACAGATTCACAGTTCTCAGTGACTCTTCCTTAAACGGCTGTCATCTGGCATGACAGGGGTAAATGGGCCATGAGTCTCTCATCATCTAGTAGTCTAGAAGGGACTTGTTGACGAGGTGGTGGCAGAGTTTCAAGAAAGGGAGCAGACACCGAGGCCTGTGCCTGGAACTGGCACCGTTACTTCTGCTTTGTTCTGTTGGCCACATCAAGTCACAAAGCCAGTCCATATTCAAAGAATGTGTTGAGAGACTGCCTTTTCTGGAAGAAACTGTGGAGTCATGTTGCAAGAGACCTGCATGGAAGGGGAGGTAAAAAACTGCAGTCATTTTTACCAAGGCCACCAAGTCATACATTCTCCCTTACTGTAAATTCTATATGGTCCTGTAAATGTCAGTTTTTATATATTAGTGGTGTTTACTCAGTGTGTTGTAAGAAGAATAACAGTGTTGGACATGAGGATATCTAGTTTCCAATTCTCTTTTTTCCACTATTCCAGGTATTTTAGTTTTCTATTGTTGCTGTAACAAATTACTACAAATGTAGTGGCTTAAAACAATATGAATTTATTACCTTATAGTTTTGGAAGTCAGAACTCCAAAATTAGTCTCAGGAGGGGGCTAGAAACCAAGGTGTTGGCAGGCCTGTGTTTATTCTGGAGACGCTAGGGGAGAATCCGTTTCCAGCTTCTAGAGGCTGCCTGCGTGCCTTAGCTCATGGCCTCTTCCTTCATCTTCAAAAGCCATCAGTGTAGCACCTTCTTTTCCCTGACTTTGCTTCTGTCCTTGTATTTTTTCTCTCTGACTCCGACCATCCTGCCTCATTCTTTTAAGGGCCCTTGCAATTATTCATGTTGTGCCTACCCAGATAATCCAGGATAATCTCTCCATCTCAAAATCCTTAATTACATCTGCAAAGTCCCCTTTACCAAGACGTAACATATTCACAGGTTACAATGATTAGGAAGTTTGGATATTTGGGGGGCTGTTATTAGCCCACCACACCAGAGTTCAGCAAATTGTGAACTTAACAGGCCAAATCTGGCATGCCACCTGCTTTTGTAGGTAAATTTTTATGAGAACATAGCAGCACTCATTCTTTCACATGATGTCCATGTCTGTTTTCAGGCTACAGCAGTAGAATTGAGTTAAGATCACATTGCCTGCAAAGATTAAAATATTTCCTTTTGTGTCCTTTATAAATTTTGCTGCAAGTCATTTAATCTCACTAAGCATAATAGAATCATGGGTAGGCATGGAAGAAACCTTAAAAATAATTTTGTTTAAACTCTGATCTATACGTTTCTCTGCATAAATTACCTTTTTAACAGAATAACTAGTAAATGGTCATTTAGCTCCTGATTGAAAATATGGAACTGAAAAGAGCTCACTGTCTAATGAAATGGCTCATGTTTATATATGAAAAAACCTCTAATTCTGAGAGTAATAACTTTCCTGCCCAGTGTTATTTCTACCTCCTAGGGCCATACAGGATGAGTGTGAACTCTCTTCTACTGAGAGCACTATAAGAATTTGGATCTGCTATCATATCTCAAAGTATTATGTTAATGCCATGAGGGAGTTGAGGAAAGTATCTCCAGGGCTTCTTGTAGACCTAAACATTTGTGATATTGTTAATATTGTGAATCTTCTGAGAATCTTATTCAGGTATTTGGTCTTGATGAACAGGTGGGACATATTATATGTTCCTGGTGATTAGGTGGGTTGTCAACAAAAGAGGAAAGAAGAGGTAGGATCTTAGATAAAGGAGAATCTTGCTAAGCAAATTCTTCTCTAGATGACAGGAATGCCACTTCCCTGGGCTTGTATATCAGTAGTTTCTAATGCAGGGGAATCACTGTCTAGGACTAGGTTAGATAAGTCTTCACATTTTTGTGGGGGTAAACTTCACCAGAGGGGATGGGGCCTCCTCTTTGTGTGAGCTGAAAGATAGCTCATGTGCCTTATGGGTGAGGAAGTAAGAGCTGTAATTTCTCATCTGGAACAGAGACCTTAACAATGCCCAAGCCCTGAATCCTGCTCCTATAATTCTGATTCCAGTTCCAAGAGATCCAGATGCTCTTAGTAAGCAATAATGAAAAAAATATGAAGAACCTCAATGAGACCATACCTTCACTGCTTAGATGAAATATAAACGTAACCAGGCGAATGCCGAACTTCTCTTTAGGGTGCTATAGCACTCACTGAATCCTGCACAAGTGAACTGAAGTGAGAACTCTACTGGCCCTGGGGAGTCAGAGAAGTAGGCCATCCCCTAAAGAGAAAGCCATCCATTCCTTGCAGGTGAAGCTAGTTAAGGCAACAGAATCATGCCAATCAAAAAGGGCTTACAAAGCTAAATTACCATTGGAACTACATGTCACACTTTTCTTAATTGGGGCTTTCCTAGTACTTCATTCATTCATCCAACAATTTTGAATAATTGAATATTGAATTTTTCCTGCTAGGGGCTGACGGAAGAAAACACTTTGCCTAATTTCTCCAATTTGCCTTGAAGTCTCTTTCTCTTCTGTTCATTAGTAATCATTAATTATCTTTGTCTAAAATCCTTCAATAAGTTGAGATCTCTTCCTCCTTTGTTCTTTAGGCTGAGCTGTGTCACCTTCATCCACTAGTCACCAAATTAGAAAACCAGGAGTTCTCTTTTCAATTTGTCACCACATTTTACCAATTTTACTTAATGAATATTTCTTAAACCTATACCCCATCCTTTCCTTTGCTGCCTACCACTGCCCTAATTTAACACATTTATCATCCCTTGGAAGGACTCCTACCATGAGTTACTTGACCACAATATCTTGAGCTTTGTCCATCTTAGTTCCATTCACATAAATGCAATGCCAATGCTATTTGCCAGTATAAAACCCAGTACATGTCTCTTCATTGTGTCTGTCATATAAACTTCAAGCTCCTATTAGTGTATAATAGGTCTTAAATGAGCTTACGTCTTGCTTACCTTTCCAGCTTTATCTGTCACCACTTCCTCTCTTGAAATTTTTATCCAGAAATTCTGAATTGCTTGTAGTTTCACACCCTGTCATGATGCTTCTTTTCTCTCTGATTTCTCCTCTCCCTATTTACCTTTATTCCTACTTGTCTTTTTTTTTTTTAAAGATTTATTTATTTTATTACATATGTCCCCTCCCCCCTGCTGCGGCAACGCGCCGAGACTGGTCACTGCGCAGGCGCGGCTTTCCCCGCTTGTGGGCGGCTTCTGCTTCCATTCACGGCCGGCTCTCAGTTCGCGGGTGGCTGGCTGCGCTCCATTCGCAGGTGGCCTGCCCTGCCCGTGGCGGCTTTTGCCCTGTCCGTGGCAGCTTTTGCCCTGTCCGTGGCAGCTTTTTGCCCTGTCCACGGCGGCTCTGGCCCGCCCATGGCGGCTTGCCATTCTCAAGGCGGTCTGCCTGCTAGGAGAGGTCCCTGGGAACCAAACCTGGGGCCTCCCATGTGGTATGCTGGTGCCCTATCCACTGGGCTATCCAGCCGGCCCCCCTACTTGTCTTTTAATATCCAGCCCAAGCATCTCTTTCAAGATTCCTTTCTCGGGGCTCTTTTCCCTCTCCCTTCTTCTGCCGTCAGACTAGGTGGTTGCTCCTTTGCTGTGACCATAGGGTCTGCGTACACCTTTGCTAATGCTCTTTCCATTTTCCTTTTGCACTAGATTGTGAGCCCCTTGAAGGCAGGGACAACTCTTATTTATGCTCTCAGCGCTCATTCCAGTACTGGCACATAATTGGTCCTCAATACATGCTATTTATATCAATCCGTAATTTAGTCAATTTGATGTTACCTAAGAGTTGAGTCTCTGGACACAAAAGGGATCTCCAAAATGAAATGCCAATAAAAATTACCTGCATCCTGGAGCCTAGCCCTGGACCAATTATAGTGACTCTCCCTCCGATGATATTTTGGATGAAAGACATAACTGAAACCCAGTCCCTTCATTAATTGTGCTGTTTTTGCAATAGTAATAAATGGGATAGCTGTTTCTCTTACCATTCATACAACTGAAAGAGACTCCCTGGAAAGAAAAATACATGCGATTTGTGATTTAAAAGAGACCTTTTACCGTCCTTCCCATTATATCTAGTAAACGCTGAGTTACATTAGGGCCCAAGCATAGCTATAATGGCAGAGTGCTGGCAGAGATTAGCCATGCTTTACTCCTGTTTTGTTTACCATAATGAACTGGTCAATAAACATCACAAATTGTTTATCTATATAAATCTTGACAGATTACTCTTTATGAAATCCATTTAGCAAGTGAGGTTTTCCCATAAGGATGAAAAATGAAG